>VXAU01003305.1:100805-151907 GCA_013399695.1 Formicarius rufipectus | reverse complement strand
TTTTTTGTTTTTTTTTTTTTTTTTTTTTTTTTTTTTTTTTGTTTTTTTTTTTTTTTTTTTTTTTTTTTTTTTTTTTTTTTTTAAATATTAATGCTAGCATGGAACTGGTGAAATAAGTTTTTCTAGTTTGCCATGGCTTAAAGGCTGCTCGTAAGCTTAACTAAGGAACACAGAAGAAAAGTAATTAAAGTTAAACGATTTTGCATAGTAGCTAGAGCTGAGAGCTTTAAGGAAAAGCTCCCTTAGAAAGTAGCTAGCCAGTTTTGTAGCTATATTATAGCAGGAACAGGTGTAACTTGGATGGCAGTAAGAAGTATTTAAAACTTCTTACTGCTGCAGACACTGCTGCCTGCCATTAGTCCCAATTTGCAGTCTGCAAAACAGATATTTCAAGAAGATGGAGTGGGTGTTAAAAGATATATGCCTCCATCATGCCAACTGTGCGGAGAGTTCAACACATTGTACTCTCAGTCCTGAATAAGAAGAGGTGCCTGCAGGGACATAGAGGAGATTGAATATGAATTGAGAAAAGTTACTTTATTAGCAGTTCTTCAGTATAACAGAAAAGTAAAATTAATGAGTTATGAGAAAAAGGCACTGACAATCCCTTAAGGGGTACAGATGCTTGTGTGAATGAGTCATATCACTTAGGGGAGTAGGAGTCTAGATGTACATACATTCTCTTTATCTTTGCCCAAAGAAGTGGTAAAATACAAAAGGGACATTATTCTGCAGAGGTAAAAAGAATATCGGAACACAGAGGACTGTATATATTTTTTCAGAAAGGCCAGTTCAGAGGAAAAATTGCTACCTTCTAGTTGTTCTTTTATTATGCTACTTTATGGAAATGTAAGTGAGCAGCATAGCCTGCAAATTTAGCATCATAAATAGTGTGAAGATTCAGAGTTAGAGATAACCTTGTTATCTTGCTCTGTCTTCCTATGCTCATTTCAAATCTCATTAAAATGTGTCATGACTAAAGAGGAAAAAAAGTCTTGTTTATACCTAGTACTCTCTCTTTCTTTTTTTTCAGGTTTTTTTTTTTTTTCCTGGAGAGATCCTGCCAGAAAAAACCTGTTTGTGTTGTTTTATGCTTCTCTTTCACTTGCCTGCTCTCTTCTTATCACAGTTCTGTATCTTTAGTCCATTGGAATTCTGATGAGAGGAAGTGCAGGCAAACTGCATTGCTGTGGAGCTACAGCTTCCAGGCCACTCAGTGTCCAGAGCTTTAGGGAATCCCCTGCCATGTAGCAGAGTAACAAATCTCTCTGCCTTTGACCTAGCTTTGCCTTTCATTTTGACTCACACACAGCCCAGGCTATTCTGTGAAAAGCACTTGTTTCACCCTTGCTTGATCCTGCTATATAATGAGAATCCACATACAGTGCAGGAACTGCTGAGAACCAGCTCAAGCAGAGATGGGGCTACTGTAGTTCTGGCTGCAGCTGAATTGCATTTTTTGGAGATGATAGTGAAAAAAAGTCAGCCATGGATACAACATCAGCTAGAGCTGTGCAAGCTGCGGCAGCGGGGCTGTCTTGTGTCGGCAACTGACTACATTCTTTCGTGTGTGTGCAGTGAGACAAACACGAAAGGGAATAAAAGAATACTGCCTTCAACTTGTATATTAATGGCAAGGTGTTTTACATTTCATACATATTCTTCAGAAAATTCCAAGGGAGTGATACTTTGCATTTGCTGATTTGTGTTTTATGCTTGAAGTCCTAAAAGTGCTAGATTGCCTGCATCTTTAATCCATGCAGTACTATCCTCACTATAAGAATACAAAGAGGAAAAGGCATTTTCTTGTAGAGATACATACTAATCTTTAATTCACAGACTTATTTGAAAACTGTGATCCTGCCTAGAATGGACTTTCAGAGGTATAAAGAAAAATTTTTTAATTTCAAGAGCAGAATACTACAAACCAAGCACAGACTTTGCTTTTTTTCCTCTCTTCAGACTCTCTCTGAGACTTACTGCTATGAATTGCTTCATGCCCTTTGACTTTAGTAGCAAGACACTGAAGCCTGTGAATTGCTTGCCTGACTGGCTCAATAATTCTATTCTAATTGCTGCCCTTGTCCTCAAATAGAATATAATCCCAAAGTAGAGGTATTTGTTCTATTTTTAGTATATGAAGCCTATGACATATGGGCAAGGTCATCTAATTTCACAATTACTCTCCAGTTTGGTGATACTTGGTTTGGACCTGCAAGAATTTGACTGATTTTGGAGAAAACTTTGTTCTGCTAATGCCTGCAGGTAGGCTATTAGAACATGCTCACTCAAAAATGAGGACAAACTCCAGTAAGGTGAGCAAATGTCACCTAAAGTCTCTCTTTCCAAACGTCAAAGACAGAAGTCAACAGGGCAGGCAAGAGTGAGACACCAGAATTCTTTGCAGTGTGGAAGAGGCAGGGAAAGAACAGGTGACCTCTAACTGCTCAGCCCTCTCTGCTCTTTACAAGTCAAAAACCATCCCAAGAAGTGCCACTCAGATACTCATTTCTATTTCTGGTCTCAACCTCACCAGTCAAACTGCCCTATGGCACTCTGTTTACTGCCAAATATTTCTGTCCCTTTCACTTTCAGCTGCCTCTGGAAATGTTTAATGTGGCACTGCAAAATGACTGGCAAAAAAAATCAACAGCATTATTTACTATGGTACTTTGTTGTTTTATTGAATGAAACCATCTGTTTAGGAATGTTTTCCAGTGTTGTGGACTAGATCCAGAATTTACTGCTGCAATATAGCTTTTCTGAGGGAGTTTCACAACAGGAATGCCACCCAATGTATCACAGATATGTGAGACTCTGGATAAGAGGAATATTGAGAAAGGTCCTATTTCCTCCCATAAAATAGAGTCAACTGACTTCTTGATGGTAAAAATTCAAAACAGTAGCAATTTTTTTTTCCCTTTACAGTCTGATAGCTATGTTCTATGTGCGCTGTGAACTTGTGATTCAGGGTATTTCCTAAATCACTTCAATGGCTCACAGGGCTTATACTTGCGGCTGGTGGCAGAATGCACTATAGACAGATTTATAGGCATTTTAAGAAATTGGTAGCAGACAGAATATATAACAAGATGGCATTCCATTAACTTTTTCTCTTATACTGTTAGAAATGAGAGTTCTATACTGATAAAAATAAATTTTGGCCTTTTCTTCACCCTCTAAATTACTTGTTACCTTGAGGTGAAACAAGACGCAGCTGCTGATACAACTCAGCTTTTTTGTTTATTCTGTTTGTAAAGATGTATTCCAGAACAGCTCATATATGACTATAAGATAAATAATGTGAATAATCAAAGTTTCAGCCTGGGCCTATTTGCTTGTTCTTCCAAAAGTAGGGAGAAACTGTGAGCCAGAGAGCTGAAAGGATGCTTTAGCTATCCTCTATCTCCAAACAAAGGCTTTTGTGAGAATTAGTCTGAAAATATGCCTATATTTATATAGATTTTTTTTTTCTAAATATACTCAAGTTAAACTGAAATATTCTGCAAAATGTGCAATGGGATGGACGTAGTCTCAAAGACTCTATTTTTCAGAAATGCCTATGTACTTGAGACAAACATTTATAGTTTATAGGTTCTTATACAGAAAATTTGAAAGTTCCTTTGACCCACGTCCTCTGCCTACCATCACAACCATGAATCCCTTAGACACAAAATGCATTTCTTGCTGAGTCACAGTACTTTAGTAGTTAGTAAAAATAAATGCCAAGCTCCGTGGGCAGACAGGATTCAGCTGATAGAAAATGTAATCACATACTGTAGCTGCAAAGCTAACTAGATAAAACTGGTTTGTAATAGGAGATGATGAGTGTTTTCCCTTGAAACCAATCTATAAAAGAAAGTGCCAAAGTACAAGGATGCATGGACACTGCCATTATCTGCTATTTAAACACCCAAATAAATAAGTGAGGACCAAACATCTTTGCATGCAGTGTACCTTTTCTGCAAAATTGGCCCACGTAAGCATTAGCGGGGACTGTGAAGGGAAAGCTGACTCACAAATTTTTCTACCAAGTTATTGTTCAGAGGATGTTGCTCATTCTAATTTTTTTTTATTTTTCACATAAACCTCTTGTTCCTACTCTTTTACTGTTTACAACTTACTTATATCAGAAAATGTAAATCATGGTAGGGAGATTAGAGATTGCATTCTAAGAATGTGACAAACAGACCTCACTGCATTATAACATCCCTGCATGAATAATCCATCTCCCTTGACTACACTGCCATCACAGCTGTCCTGAGCTTCATGCTGCCATGACTAGACTGTTTCTTGCACTCAAGCAACTACTCTTAAGCTAGTTCAGATATGGCTACACAGTACTGGAGGGCACAAACAGAATTACCGTTCACTGGGTTCAGAGTTAGTGCTTCAACAGCTGGAGACACAATCACAGCCAAGGCAGCTGCGGCCTTACAGCTAACAGCATTGCTAGGAGAACCCTAACAGCTGTCCTTTCTCATGAAATCAGCATGAAGACTGAGTAGGAAACAGCAGGATGCTATGGCTGAAGCTTAGCTCAACTCAGAATGTGTTTTGTAATGTCAGATCTATCTGAGTATATACCTTAAAGAACAATCTAAATAATCTAAAGTGTTCATGTAAGTCTTCATCTCAGTAATACTCTACATGGTTTTTCCCTTTATCAATTGTTTGGTTTTGTGATGCAAAAACATTTCACAGTTAAATGTCATTGCAAATACTCATCAGTGTAGAGGAAAGCATGCTGACAGTCTGAGGAAATCTGACTTTTTTCCCCTCCTTTTTTCCCTCCAAGTCCATGCAGAAAATATTGTTGTGATTCTCCAATGTAGTTAAGATCCAAATAGAACTGACAGCACTGAACACACTGTATGGGAGTAACAAATCCAGTAGTGTAATCACTACCTAATAATGAGGCAATATAATCATATGATGACTTAAAAAATTTACATGCTTAGCATGTGAATTGATGTAGATATGTACATGCTAGGCAAGTGGATTGGTATTCAGAATAATTTTACATCTATACATAAGTTATCCCTGCTTATATTTTAAATGTTGTTGATCTATCAAATTTGTGTCAAAGAAGATATGTGTCAACCTCATGTTATTTCTATTAAAAACCTGTACCTAATGCTTTCAACATTGTTAATATTAGAGTCATTTAAAGCATGAAGATTTAATTGTTTTCTGCTACATCTTAGAACAATGTTGTGCATGACTTTGGTGAAGATAGCTTGAAAAAAAGTGCTTTGAGAAAGATCATAGTTCCCTTCTGCATCAGGACAGGCTTTGACTGTCAAGGTAAAGATTCATGATAATTATTTCATAGTTCCTGAAATATGAAAGTATGCAATCATACAGACTCCCTCAGCTGTAAAATAAATGCTGTGAGAGATGGAGTCAGAATTCAAAGAGTGGTGGTAAAAAAAAAAAATAGAACTTCATTTGAGATAATTACTCAAAAGTACTCAACAAGACCATATACGATATTGACTGCACTGAAATTGTGACCATTTAAAAATTATAGGGTTATTTTATCTCTCACCATTTCTTTTCTGCCTCTATGCTAGAAGACTTGAAAAAATCTGCAGTTTGACAAAGCTTTACACAACTTGAATGTATTTCTGTCTTTAATTTACTGGCAACCCATCCTCAGGTCATTCTCTAATACCCACTAAGCAGCTTTGCGTTTTAGCTTATTGCATTTGAATTTAGGGTACACACAAGTGCAGAGCTTAGTTTCCTACCTATAACACAGTGAAACTACAATAATATTTCTTTTAAAAATACTCTCCCGACTATATTCATTGCTAACAAATTTTTGTGGTATTTCAAGCAAAGACAGAAAGGCTAACAAATCATTACCTCTTGAGGATCTGTGGAACAGCTAAAAATTCATTGGCTTACTCACCTGCAACTCAATTCCTACTTGCCTGTAACTACTATTCTACTAAATATTAGATATCTATTAACCATGGTGCCAGGTTCTGGCCTACAATTTTGACAGGGTTTGTGCCACCTCTGTTCTTACAGTATCATGGGGAACCAAGAACCACATGAACTGAAACAGACACACTGAATTATTTCTAGTTATTACGATGTGTTGTGTAAGTATGGAGAAGCAAGAGTGCTTCTGGAGATGGAAATCTCTGTCTGTATGCAGCTGAATCAAAGAGAGGATTCTTAACCTAAAAAAATCACAATTTGAAGACAGGAAACATTTTTCTTACAAATCATCCACAACATCTGCACTGGTTAGTCTTTGGTACAATTTCTGATAGTGTGAAATTTTAAAAAATACATCACTTTTTTAAAAAGCTGTATTGTACCTTCGAGATATGAGCTACTCCATGCATATTCTCCAGTGCTTTGCACCTACAAGCTAGGCATATGGCTCCAAGGTAGGGATGATTCACAGACTGCAGAACAAGTAGAGGAATAAATACCTGAGAATGAGATTCTATATGATTACATGGGTATGATCACACACACAAGCCAGATAATACACATTCAAGAAACAACTGCATCAAGTGCCCCATCTTTTTACACTATGAAGATCCCAAATGAAGCATTTGGGTCTGCCTTATGGGAACACCCATATAAGTGTATGCACTGAAGCAGTGACTCTGCCTGTGTAATCAGTGATCACAATGTTTGTTTTAGCAATAGACTTGATACCTATTTTAAAGTGCTGGCAACATTTCACTTCTTACAAGCAGGACATGAACATAAAATTTAACATGATCATGCCCTCATTTTTGGGTTCAGAGCATAGAAAAGACAGACAAGGAAAAAGGTGCTGGTACTTTTGAAAAGTGTAAGAATCACATTGGTATACTTTATGTTGTCTATATTTACACACTTTTGGGAAATATTCTTCCAAAAACTTACTTCACATTGAATATTGTCAGTGACACCTAGGACAATAGCTGCCATTCATCAATTTACAGAAGTCTGCATTTATAAATGTAAAACAGTATGATAATTGAAGTGAGGGCCAGTTTTCTTGAAGCAAAGCTGAACATGACATGCTGAAGTGTCATACTGTTTCGTTTAAAGAAGGGCATTAGTGTGATTTGTACGGTGGATGCTAGTTTTTGCTCTTAACAACGCTATAAACACATGCTGAAACTTCATTATCTAAATAAATTCCTTTTGAATTAATTTTCACTAAACTGTTAGGTTTTCTATGACCTCAAGGAATAAAGTATCTACATCTGTCCAGAACTGCTTCAGTAAAAGCTTTACTCACAGCCAGTGAGCTTTCATGATCTTTTCTAGTCGTGTGCTTCTCTTTTCTCTCCCCAGAAACAGTGGTCTTTCCACCAGACTGGACTTCATACATGCTCTTAGAGGTGAAATAAACAGAAGAAATGAGGAGATCTACAGATTTTAGCAAAAAAAATCCTGAAGGGCTTATAGTGACTACACACCTTTCTTGGAACAATGTTAAACAGGTCTCAGAACTGAATATAAGGTAAGCAGGTATACCTTAGTCATATCATCTTTAGGAAGTCTTCACTTGAATTCTCTTTGGCTTCCACAGAACACATGACAAAAATCTCAGGGAATGTCTATAACTTTTCTTTCCAAGAGGGAAGAGTGACAGTGGTTTATTCTATTATCTCACACTAAGTCTTTATTCAGATATTAAAAAATTCAGGGATTAATGGAAAATTTACAAATAGCTGGTAGATTCTCTTAAGCCATAAATCACATCCCAGTGATACAGGCCTAAAGATGTTGAGATGACATCAACCATATAAAGCTGAAAAGGCTTTGTTCTGAAAACTTCAATAAGTTGCAGGGTAACCCTGAAGGGGCCAGCGCACCTTAGGCAGCATTCAGTTCAGCTCCATGGTTCCCTGGAAGCCTACACCTGTCAATTTTCCACGTGTCCAGGACTGACCTAATGTGCTGTGTCATCTCCATGATCCTTTTCCAGCTGAGGCTGACATAGGCCTAGGCATCACACTCTCTGAGTGATCTTAATCTCTTGCTAATACTCAGGTCACAGGCATTTAATAGAATTGCAATTATTAGTTTTCAGATTCCTGCTCTTCACATAACAGTTAGGTTATTGGCTTCATAGACAGGAAATATGAGTTCAATTAGTTCCTGGAAGAAGTTGGTTGGGTTGACTGGGTATCACTCAGCAAAGGTGTCACAGTGTGATAGACATTAGGCTAATCCAATTTGACAGGGTGGAAGGTCTTGGAAGTTTGCATTTCTTCTCCATCACTCTGTGTCTCACTCTCCTAGATCACAGTGTACATAAAGTTCTTGTTTTTTCCAAATAGATTTTTCCTATTTGTAACTACTAGATGTCACTCTTAAAAAAAAAAGAAGAAAAGAAAATTACTCAAATGCTCCTTGAATTAAATTTTCACATCACAACATGTACATTGAGATAAATAAACAAAATCTTACCACATCTCCTTCTGATTTGAACTGAACTTTATAGAATCAGATTAGTTTGGGTGGGAAGTGACTTTTAAAGGTCATCTAGTCCATATTTTGAAGATGTCTTCAATAAGCAGGGACATCTTCAGAAATAGCAGGTTGCTCTGAACCCCATCCAACCTGATCTGGAATGTTTCCAGGGACAGGGCATGTATGACCTCTCTGGGAAACCATCGTTTCTTTTCTCAGCTGATATTTTTCATTGATGTTGTTGTGTATGAGTTACTTGTACAACTGTTTGGGGTATTGTGCTATAAATTGTAATTCAAATGACTCCTGTTTAAAAGGAAAAAAGGCCAAAGGGGTTGTTTACAGAGATGGGGCATTTACAACCTCTCTTGACAACCTATTCCAGTGTTCCACCATCCTCATCGTTAAAAATACCTTCCTTATATCTAGTTTGAGCATACCGTTTTTTACTTTAAAACAAATAACCCTTGTCCTATTGCTACAGGCATAACTAAAAGGTCTGTCCTTATCTTTGTTAGAAGTCCCCACAAAGTATCGAAAGGCCGGAATAAGGTCTCCCTGGAGCCTTCTCTTCTCCAAGTTGAACAATGTCAACTCTCCTAGACTTTCCTCATAGGTAAGGTGTTTAATTCGTCTCATAATTTTTGTGGTTGGAAGCTGCAACAGTACCCAGAGTGTAAATAAAGACTGCAACACTGAGACTGCAATGAATAACTGAAAATATAGTCATCTAAATGAATTCTGTGCTTTAGAAAAACAACAGATGTTCTGCTAAATCATCTATGCAGTTCGAAGAATATAAATACAAAGAACAGATCCAGTGTTAGCAGCCCTTTCTGTTAGTCTCATGTGGAGTCTGCAAGCTGAGGCTCACTCACAGTAGAGCATGCACATATTTCCCTTAGGAGTACACTTAGGAATCAAAGAGTGACTCAGAAATCTTATGAAAAACCTCTTGTGCTTAAAAAAAAAAAATCACGAAACAGGCAGACTGCAGGACACTGAAGTAATCAGTTACAAAGCACGAGATTGCTGTCCCATCTATTACTGATTTATGTGCTTTCAAATACATATATGGAGAACCCAAGTACAAGTACTCTGGTTTATTTCAGAATAAAAAGGACCAGCCACTCAGAATAAGAACATTTCACCACTTCAGCAGATATTAGAAACTGCTGGACTATTTACATATAATAGATGTGACTCCATCCACCATCTTTTTATTTTTTCTTTGTTTGAATGATATTTAATCACACCAAATAAGTTACAGAAAGATCTGAGTGCCTGGCTTCCTATTGGAATAGACATGATAGAAAGCATAATTATCTGGGCTACAGCAAAGGCTTTTTTCTTTTCTAAGGATCACTACATTTTATCTATGTTATTTTTTCAGAAGCAATAATTCCTAAAACAGAAAGCCTGGTCAAATACAACACTGAACTTTCCTTTCTTTTCACCTGTCAAGGACAAAGAACATTTACATAGGGAAGGGCTCTTTTGAGTGTGAAGGATGAAATGTAGCTAGAAGTGGGATGTTATCTTGTGGTCTCCCACGTAATTTCCTCTCCATACTGAGGCTTTAGAGAGAAGTTGTGGGCAGACTGGTGTCCATGGCATTAGTTGCCAACACCTGCTGCAATGCTCATATGCATTTTTATTGCTCATGCTTGCAGAAATTATTAAAACACTAGTGCTAGATAGATCAAGATTTTGACCGGAAAAATATAGTAATAACTACTTGGACTCCAGTACAGGCCTTCTACTGTCATGCATGTAACATCCATTGCATGTAAGGATTCTTCTAATATTTTGCATCACCACTGTGGTTCTCAGTGTGGATTTTTTTTTACTATTTTTTAATTAAAAAAAAAATAAAAATGTTTGCCTAGACAGGTTCCATGGATGATTAGAAAATATTAAATTTCTCTGTGAACACACCATTTTAAATGAATGGCCATTATTTTAGATATGTATTTTTCATTTCATAAGCTCAAATTGATTGCAAGTTGAGTTCTGATTTTGGCCCTCTTTCAGATCTTCATGATTTGGACACTCTCTTCAGTTGCCTGTTTGTTCTAAGGCTATGGAGTAAGAGTACATATTTGATGCTAACCCGAAATAGAAGCATGACTAGGAAGGTGCTGCAGTAACAGCAGCAGTGGTGGGATAACCCTGTTGGCTACTCAGTCCTGCAGACAGAAAGTTCTCTCGTTAATTTGCATTTAACTGCACATTCTGCCTGTACTTTTCAATGACATTTTCTGTGTTTTAGCTGCTGCTGTATTTCTTGTTCCTTTTTGAGTCTTCTTGCTTGAAATGGATGAAAAGTCACCAGTGGTAAGGAATTTACTTCAATACTTAACTAGAGTCTAATCAGGAGGAATAAACTCAAAATTTGGGAGAAACTAGTCTTGATTCTCTTGTGCCACTTTTGTTGCCTTAAATCTCTAGTCAAATCTTGCCATTCTCAGTTTAATTCCGTGAATGAAACGTACAACTTTCCTTGCTCTTGTTCTGCATGGAATCACACTAACAAATTACTTAATTCATTTGATAAAAGCAATATGAAAGCAGTGTGTTCCCTGTAATATGTTGATGTTCAATGTTCTTCCAGAAATGATGACTAGTATCCATAAATCAAAGTAGATAAAAAGGGAAACGGCTGTCAAATCTCTTCTCTGAAAAGAGATCTACTAGGTATAGTGATGAATTATTTTTATAAAATGAACATTGGGTTTTCTTGTATATCTCCAATCAAAAAATGGAATGTTAAGGTGATTATCCAGCCACAATCAGCACCTTTCAAAAAGCGATGTCTTTCATAAAAAAATACACTTACCTATTTGGAGAGCCTGCCACAAGTAGGAAGTAATTTTTCTTGAAGAGATGAAGCAGGTGATCACTCACTCTTCCTATGTTTTCTACTAATACAATTTTTGTTAGTTTCTTTTCTTTTTAAAGTGCCATTTCATTCTCTGATTCAACAGTGTGCTCTCCAAATCTGTAGATTAAAGACAGCAAAATTTAGCTTAAATTAAAAAGAAAAAGCATTAAGGCACTTTTTCAACATATACACTGAGAAAGTTTTAAAAGAAAGAAGTTTCCTGTCTATATGCCCAAAACTCAGAAGCTTGGAAACCAGATGATCCTATTCTTTACCTCAATGATTTATGTAGAATGTCATGTATTTATCATGAGAAATTTTCTGGTAAAATGCTGGGGGAATAGCAGCATTAGTTGCGAATGTCCTACTACTTGACATTTAAATTATACTATTTGGATTCAAAATCTCTGGACATAGTTACAGCAGGTCCCATCCACTGAAATTAGATAGCTGGAAATTCAATGACAGAAGAAAAAGTGTTCGATTACGGTGATGTGTAGTTGCTTCAGCCATTACAATGTCACAGCAAGGTTATGGGACATTTCCATTTTTAACAATCTTAATGGGTTTAGATCCTGAAGTCCTTATTAAATTACAGACTATTTGATTTGTCAGTCTTAGGCTTAGCCTATATATCTGAGATAGAGGAATAAATGGTAATATGATCTATCTTGGGAATGAAACTGGATACTGCTAGTAGTATCAGTACTAATAATGCTAGTTGTATAACACATATGTGTGCTTTCTGTGCAGAGATTTTGTCACTGGCTGGAAGTTTCTGAAGCAGTGAAACTACTTAGTTGACATTTCCCCTTAACAGTGAACTGCAAATAATTGCCAAATTAAAATTTACATGAAGAATCTGAAAAAAAAAGAAAAGAATTTAATAAGATAGAAAATGGTCTAAGTTTAAGGAAAATATAGAAAGAATTAATTTTATATTTTACAGTGCTTTCCAAAACCTAACCACCTCTAAAATTTTATAAATAGTCATAGGATATTTTCATGCTTTTTATGTACATGCCTACATTTACTACCAAGTAACCAAATAACCCTGAGTTTGCTGCTTTAAGGAAAACTGCCTATTTCAGGCAAACATTCTCAGGTGTTTGCAGATGCTGGGGTCTATCAGAGCTAGTCACTCTTCAAACGTCACCTCCTAAGGGCACAGGAGCAGTCAATTCCCAAACACTGGAAGTCAATCAGGCCAGGCAGAAGGCTGGCTGGGCTGAACAGGAATATTCTTCTGGAAATAAGGCCAAAAAAGAGAAGGTATATGCCCAAAGGAAGCAAGGTCAAGTGACATGGGAAGAATTCAAAGATTCTGCTTGTGTTTGTGAGGAGAAAATTTGTGTAGCCAAAGCCCAACTGGAGTTGAAGCTGCCAGAAATGTGGGGAATAATAAAATTAGTTTTTATAAATATATGAATGGCAAAAGACAGTATAGAAATAACATCGTCCCACTGCAGGATGAGGATGGTCACCTCACAAACAGGGACAGACACAAGGCAGAGGTGTTGGACACTTTCTTTGTCTCTGCTTTCTCCACAGATGATGAACCAAAGGGGTCTCAGTGCTCTGATCTGACAGACCATGACTGCAAGAATGATCAATTCCCAGTTGACTCTGAAATCATGTGGGATCTATTGCTTCAGCTGGATCCTTACAAATCTGTGAGGCCTGATGGGATTCATCCCAGAATCCTCAAAAGTTAGCTAGTGTCACAAAGCCTCTCTCAATGGTTTTTGAGCAGTCTTGGGACATCAGAGAGAGGTCCCAGCTGACCAGAAGCTGGCAAATGTTGATCAAATTTTCAAAAAGGGCAAGAAGAAGGACTACAGAAACTATAGACCACTCAGTCTCGCTTCAGTCTTTGGTAAAATTATGAAGAAGGTTATTCTGGGAGATACTGAAAAATATCTGAGAGACAACCCTGTCATCAGTAACTGCCAGCACAGCTTTGAGGAAAGTCCTGCTTTTCAAAATCTGATTTCCTTCTATGACAAGGTAACCCACCCAGCTAATCAAGGGAAGCCAGTTGATGGAATCCTTGGATTTCAGTATAGTTTTTGATACTGCCTCTCACAGAATCCTTCTGGACAGAATGTCCAGCACAGTTGGATAAACACATCTTATCATGGGTGAGAAATTGGTTCATGGGTTGAGCACAGAGGCTAACAGTGAATGAGGGAACATCAGACTGGGGACCTGTCACTAGTAGGGTTCCACAAAGCTCCTTAGGCCCTGTGCTCTTCAACATCTTCATAAATGACTTGGACACAAGACTGGAAATTATACTGAGCAAGTTTGCAAATGACACAAAACTGGGAGGAGCTGTTGACTCCCTCAAAGGCAGGGAGGCCCAGCAGACACCTTGACAAATCAGAGCGCTGGGCAATCACCAGCCATAGGGAGTTCAAAGAGAAGAAGTGCCAGATTCTGTATCTGGGATGGGGCAACTCTGGATATTTGTACAGACTGGGGAAGGAGATGCTGGAAAGCAGTGCCTTGGAAAGGTTCCTGGGGGTCCTGGTTGGTGGCATATTGAATATGCAGTGCCCTGGCAGCCAGGAGGGCCAACCCTGTCCTGGGGGGCATCAGGCACAGCATCACCAGCCGGTCAAGAGAGAGGATTGTCCCGCTCTGCTCTGCACTGGGGCAGCCTCACCTGGAATATTGTGGGCAGTTTAGGAAGCAACAATGTAAGAAAGATATTAAGCTCTTAGAGAGTGGCCAAAGGAGAGCAATGAAGATGGTGAAGGGCCCGGAGGGGAAGCCTTGTGAGGAGCAGCTGAGGGCACTTGGTCTGTTCAGCCTGGAGAAGATGAGACTGAGGGGAGATCTTACTGCAGTTACAACTTCCTTGTGAGGGGAAGAGGAGGGACAAGAACTGATCTCTTCACACTTGTGACCACTGACAGGACCCAAGGGAGTGGCCTGAGGTTGTGTCAGGGGAGATTTAGGTTGAATATTAGAAAGAAGTTCTGGAACATGTTCCCCAGGAAATTAGTCACAGCACTAAGTTTGACAGAGTTCAAGAAGCATTTGGACAATGCTCTCAGGCACATGATGCTTCTCTTGGGAATCACTCTGTGCAGGGCTAAGGGTTGGACTGAATCATCTTTGTGGGTCCCTTCCAACTCAGCATATTCTGCGATTGTGTGATCTTGCATTGAGTTAACATTAAAAAAAATAAAAAAAATAAAAAAAAAAGGTTGAGATTTCTAAGCGTTTTCTTCAAATTTGTAGAAATAAATACCATAATGTTAAACAAATATAAATCATGTTTAAATACATTTAAGTATGCATACATGAGATTTCAAATCAACTTATCAAATCTGTACTAAAATATTTAAATTATATCAGTTCAATACCTGAAAGTAAACTTATATTCAATTTATATAATACTCTCTCCTGTAAATCTATATTGTCTTCTAACTTTCAAATATTACAGTTGCTGAATTTAATACTACCTAATGCTTTGCATGTAATACATTTCATTAATAGAAAAAATATAAGGCAATAATTTTGGGGGCAGGAAGATTGAGCTATTTCATTTTTTGAAATTTTACTTCACATTTCTTACTAGAATTGTGTAAAATTAGACAAATTTAAAAAATCCCACAGTTCTTGTTCTAAGACTAATTTTAGGACATAGACAATTTATTTCCAAATGCACAAGTAATTCCTACTGTGATTATTACCCATAATCTTGAATAACTTGTCAATCCTTACAAATGACCATTCATCAAATGTTCTTTCAAAATAGAGTTCTGAGAAATTACTGTATGCTCTAATTTTTTTGTAGAACCTACTTGGTAATTTCTCCAGGTGTACTTTCATTTTTAGAATTTCTGATTTTTGCCTTTTTTTGTGTATTTTTATGCAGCTGTGTTTTTTATATTAATCTCTTAAACTGTACTTTCTTTGTCTTTATGGAGACTAGCAGAGCTAAACTATTGTGTGCCTTAAAAATACAATAACTAGGATGATAAAAGGCAAAACAGTTTCTTATTACAACTACGTTTTTACTGTCTAGTTAAAGTACTGTTAGACAATTAGTGAAGATAGAGTGTGTCTTCGACAACCCCTGAAAGCAATACTCTTCAGTTCAAAGTTCCATTCAGTAAGGCATATCCAGAGAAATAAAAAGTCCCCTCCTTATTGTGCTTTAGGAAAAGACTGTCATCTTAAGAGTACAGAATTGAACTACAAATTGCCATATTTTTTAGGTTTCTTTTTTCCTCCTTTGAAACCTATTTACCTAGAGAATTCCTTCTAAGAAAATAAAACAGGAAAGCTAAAACAATCTATCTACACAGTCACTTTTTGATTTTTTGAAAATTATATATATGCCCATATCTTTTCTTCATGATTATTTTCATTCAGCTGTGTGAACTAACAAATAAAGCTACAAAAGTGAGAAGCAGATGTTAAAGTCACTAGTGGAATTTAGGCATGGCAATATTGGCCACTGTCATATCAAATCATGGGCATAGAAATGTCAACGAGCAATTCACAAACTGTTTTTTGTCATTTGACCTCCTCATAATGCAGAAAAACGAAGGGATTCACAGGACCCAATGGGCAGAAGGGAAAAATATCCTGAAGGAAGAGCTGATGAAGAAGGATTCTGCTTTACCTCTCCATGCCTGGAGAACCTAGATATCTAATGCTGCACTGGACATGGATGCTGATTTTAATTTGGGTTTTACAGGCCTTAACTTCTTCTAAATTAGAGCCATAAATCTTCCAGTGACAACTTTATTTCTGCCACTGTACCATTTCTACACTACTTCATAACTCTTTCCTGTAGCATAACCTTTCTTACACTGGTTCTTGGAACAAAATTTCTGGTTCAGCAATGAACTGATCATATGCCAACTACAACTTCCTAAAGAAACTTGGAAAATGCAAAACTCCAGCATTAATTTTTCCTTGCAGGTATCATATAAATTTTATATGCTGTTATTGCACTCCATGGTTTTTCAACGGGTATCTTGAAATTACTTTAGTACACCCAAATCTTATTTTTATTTTCACAAAATAAGAATTTTCACAATTCTTATAGCTTGCTGCAGGGCACCAAATTACTGATTCTTCAGAAGAGGAATACACAAGCAAGGTCAAATGCAGCATTTCGGCTTTCATATGGTTTTTAGTCTAGATTTCAGAACATCTACTATTCTTAGGTTAAAAAATATATTTGTGCAATTCTCTAAACATTACTGTCTCTGATTATTATTCTATTTTTTGTTGGGTTATACTTAGTTAAATGACATGTTATTTTTGGGAATTATGGAGGGCCCTCTGTACTAATGGATAACTTACACTTTAGTTCCCTTGCAGCTTTGAGGACTATTTTGATACCTGAATATACATAGGTTTCACACAGCTATGCAGAATATTTGACTTTAAAAGCTGCATAGTAAAGAGAAGTCATATTTACATTACTCAGCATTACTGGCATGTAGGTAAAAACAGTACCAGTCCAGTGCCTAAGCACCCTACTTTCAAAAAAACTTGCACTATATACTGCAGAATTGTTTTACTGAAAAGACATTTTGATATTATTCCATTAAAAGCTTTGTAGATTCTAAAGCCATAATCATTATTATAAAAGAATGAGCTGTTGTTAGACTAAAAGTCCTAAAGGTCCCTGACAGCTTGGCAAATGTTTACTCCCTAGTATCTGCTTACCTCAATGGCTCTGCCCATGGCAAATTGGCTATTTGGAGACATAATTAAAGCTGGGTATATGGAAATCATAGACTCACAGAATATGCTGAGTTGGAAGGCACCCTATCAGGATCATTGAGTCCAGCTCCTGGCACTGAGCAGAACACACCAAAAATCACACCTTGTGCCCGAGATGAAGGGCAAAATATTCCCAATTTGTCTACAGTCAGACAGTGAAAAAAGTAAAAGTGACCCTTGTCTCATTTTAGGGCATGGATTCACCAGATCTGGATAGTCAAAAACAAACTGTACATTTTTCTTTTAAAATGCTGGTAATACAAAACTTGTACAGTGGCAGTGTCTAGTGGATATTGTTGGAAGCTTTATAATAGTTCTGTTGGCTTATACCTCAGTGTGGTAGATCAGAGTCAAGCCTCTTCACACTACATGTGGTAGTTTCAATAATTTCACCACTTTGAATTATGGGAATATAGTTCTAGCAAAATAAACCACTTGTACTAACCAAAATTTATGGCTTTTTAAAAGGCATGTTTTAAATGGCTTCTGCAAGAAAGGCTAAGCATTCATTTTCATTTACAAATAGCAAGCACTTTGGGTTCTTATTATTTACCATTATTATAAAGGCTTTCTAAAATAAGACATAATAGTTTAAAATAGCGGTTTAAAGAGCTACTTTATACATTGAAATGAAAAGTGAGAGTATGAAAAGTACATTTCATTACTTCCAGCTGCCTCCATGTCTTGCACTACTGTTTATTAAAAAAAATAGTATAAATTAAGTAACCTGCAGAGCAATTTTATGGTGAACCTTTCCCCTTAGTGAATATAGCCATTTGACAACAACTTTTCCCACATATATGCATGCTGTATTGTACTATATTTGAAAATCATTTAGTGAAGGAAATGAAGAAATACAAGAATGGGCTGAGACTCAGCAGATGTTAGAGAAGAGGAAGCAATTATTTACTTCCAATAAGTGGCGTATCCTATCTGCAGTGGATGGGTTGGATTCCTGCAATCATGGGCAACCAATATGATATCTCTGATACGGCATTGCCACAATTATAACAGTCTTATTTGAACCATAATGAAGTTGCAGACTGAATAGTTTAAAATGTACAAAAAACTTCTTGTGCCCTTGGGTATCTAACATTCTCCCAAACTTCGTGGGGGAATAGACCAAAGCAAAAATTGCTGTTTCTGCCCTGTTTGGATCCTACAGCTGTTTCCTCAGCTGCAGGGCATTACTTGTGGCCTTAAGAGCCAAAGACTTAACTTCCACACAGAATTTCTGTTCTTTCCCCACATGTACATTTCATGACAATACCAGCAACCAGGAGTCTCACAGGCAGGAGACGTATTTTATACT
The DNA here is from genome assembly GCA_013399695.1 of Formicarius rufipectus. NCBI lineage: Eukaryota > Metazoa > Chordata > Aves > Passeriformes > Formicariidae > Formicarius > Formicarius rufipectus. The sequence goes on along the minus strand of VXAU01003305.1, from coordinate 133,515 downwards.
ACCATAATGTTGTAGTTCTAGCTCTTCTGCTCTGCCAATTAACCCAGTTCCCAGTGACACCAGGACTGTGTCAGCTGCAAAACCAGACCAAGCGAAATCAGCTCAACTGTTATTTTGAACTGTATAAACTCAATGAGGAGGTATTTTTGTACACTATAAAAAGAATCTTAACCTTAACCTTGGAAAAGAAATATAAACATTGTTCTGATATTACCATTTTCTACTATAGTTTTGTTGGCTCTCTGTCAGGTGCTTACCAGTATAGATGTGGAGTTGCTCTCTAGGTTTATTTGGTACAGTTCTGCTGCTGCTTAAAGTCATCATGAGGCAAACATTGTAGGATCCTATCCATTCATAAAAAGGATATCACCAGCTTCTTTGTCACCAAGAAGGAAGACTTGTAAACTTAGATGACAGCCTGGGAGTATGATCGAGGTTCCAGGTACACCTGGAACTATAAAAATACAGCACAACAAAAACTTTAAACAGAATAAATGTAAGAAAAACATTATTTATTTGAAAAGAAACCTGTAATCAACTACACAGTAATGGGAGCAATATGAATAATGGATGTTTCCAAGCCTAATTGATTTTTAAAAGCTAAAACTTGGCACCAGACTTGAGTACAGTCTGAACGACAAATTCCGTAACATTTTGTATCTGAACCATGGGAATAATGTGGCTAATGTGTTTTATCATCTTTGATTGAGAGTAACAAAGCACAGTTATTGACAATCATTTGGTCATTTTTTTCACTGCTGTTACTGACTAGAAATGTCATAATTTAAATAACTTCTATTTTATTATGAAGAATCATGTTTTGCTCAGGACAACACTATCTCTTATAGTTCAAATTATTGCTTGATGATTTCTAATTCTTCAACTTCATTTACATATTAAATAAGGTCAGCTACCATTTAACATCATTAAAAATTCATGTCAGAAATGGGTAAAGCAAACAATATAAGATAAAAATAGTAAGTTTGTGCTCTCACTTTTAATTTTCTTATTTATAGATTTTTGAAAGCAATCTTAGGAAGACTGTATCTCTGTTTATATTTGTGGATGAGCAGAGACACAATGAAGAAAGTTCACTCTGTGTATTTTTTGCCCTATCTGGAACTGGATTTTTATGAGGTTGTGCTTTAAATCTAATTTCAGCCTTCTTTAGTTTATGGATTTTAACAGCTTTGGAATACATTGTTAAATGAAATGCAACATGAATCAGTGTTTGTAGGTCTTGCTTTATATATTTAAAAGGCTAATGTACTGGTAGAACATTTAACAATGATGTCTCAGAAACTGTGTCCTTTTCTGTTTTACTTAAGCCTCACATTCATTTAAGGTAGCTATTCTATGTGATTCTTATTCACATGTTGTAGATAACTGTAAAAAGCAAAATTCAGCACTGAAATTAATTAATTTTTCACTAGAATATGCTCCAGAGAAACAGTGCAGATAAGCACAGTCTAAAATTATTCAGCCTCCTTCTGCCTGGGATACCCTTCCAACAGTAAATTCAGTATTAACACATCCTCACAGCTTCCCCTACTCTTATGCACTCACATACAAAAGTGAAGCACCTGCTTGCATACTCAGACTATAAAAGCTCCATGGTTAGGGTTGCAATGCTGTCTTATCGTTATCTGGCAAACTCGGACCTTAAAAAACCCCACCACCTCCACTCAGAAAGCACAGTATCCAAGAGGCAGAAAGGTCCTGCAGTCTTAGGCCAAGAATTGTGAAACCTAGCAGGTTCCAGGCTGCTCTCACTGAAAAGTGTGAGTACAGGCCAGTTGGCCCAAGAATTACCATTCTCTCTCAAATGCATTATTGAAGGACAATCACAGAATATTGTAATTCACCTTGAAAATTAATTACAGTAACCCTGGGCAGTGTTTATCAGTTTGTGGTCTCTGACAATTGTGGATGGTGGATATCTGACTGCTTAAACTATATGGCCATTCCTCTGTTCTTACTGATATTAAACCAGATTAAGAAGCGGAAAGAATTACATCAAATATTTTTCTAAAGCTACATGATGGGGCAAGCATGGACACTATGAACTCATGACAGGGAGAAATTATGTGACTGAAATGGGAACACTGTTCATTTACAGTTAAGAATTAAATAGAGTGAAGTACTGTCTAAAAAAATACATTCTTAATAAAGTTGAGATACATTTCACAATTCACAGTTTAAATGCCAGCACAGTTAAGTCCATAACTGCTAAATGACCAAACAGAATGCATCCAACATATTTGGTTTTTCATTGCGAACAGATGCAGCACAGCTTGATGTACTACTGCAGACATTCCCTCAGACACTGCTCCTGGGAGCCACATACACGTTCAGGCAAGGGCAGTCAACCACTACTCTCACCCCAAAAAATACTCAGGACATCAGGACCGAGTGTTTTCTATTGGAAAAGAAAACACATTGAAGATGGCTGGCATCATTTTAGAAAACACAGCTAAGTGAGGTACTGTCTAGGCTTTTTTGATTTTGAGGTGGAGAGATGTAGTACTAAAATGGACATGCAATTTCTCAGCTGGTACTAAATAAATAACCTTCAGCTGCCAGGAAAACTTCTGCAGGAGATTGAAATACATTGGTTCTCTATACATTTTGATAGAAGAGTTGAAGAACTAGAACAGTTTATTCAGAACACAAACATTGTTTAAGTATTGTCGCTTGGAAGAGTAAACAATACAAATATGATCTTTGGATGACTGAATGCCAGAAAGTGCTGTAAGAAAAGAGCATGAGTAAATAATAATTAAACTAGTAACTAGTAATGTAACTAGTATAAAATTCTAATCTCTTTTATGCATACGTTCCACACCGCAATTACAAAGGATACCTATTTAATTTAGCACACTCATTATAAGAGACTGTACGCAGCTGAAGCATATAGGACTACACAGATTAAGAAACAAGTATTTTTCAGTCACAACTCTTTTTTTAATTGTCAGTTTTAGAACTGTGTAACTTCCTATTTTGATACAATAGGACTTAATTGCCATAAAACAATTTTGCTAATGATTTGCATAGAGCAATTTTTAGCACATACTTTTGAGTCTATGTGTTCAATTTAAGATGAGAAAAAATGTTTTTCATATTCAACAACCTAGGTGTTTTACTCTGCAGAAGCAGTGGACTAATTGTAAAAACAATGATTCATAGATTCAGTCAGGCTCATACAAATATAGTTCATTTATAAAACAGCAGAGTGAACTAAAAATAAAAATATGGGGGAAGTTTTTGTTGGAATAACATACCCACTCTCCCCACTCCCAACAACAGCTATTTGGTTTGTTACACTGACACAACTCTTCCAAAAAAAACCCTATGAAATTCTATCAGTCCAACAAATATGAAAACATCATTTGTTACAAACAAAATCTGGTTAGGATTCGGCAGATCTAAGGCTAAAAAATTCCCAGTGCATTTTTATTATTCTCAGCAATGAGCTGTAAGATACTACCCAACATTGTCCATAAAGGATAAAAAATGCCCAGGATTTTTTTTTTTTTTGAGTCTCACACTTGTACTAACAAAATGAAAATCCCACAAAAGAAAAGAAATAAAATAACATTACAGCTGCTGTCTATATAGGTCTTTCTGCAGGATAGGTTGTGCAATAAGCCTACAGTAGATCATTTAAGAGTATTTAGCAAATGAAAATACATTATGAAAATAAGTGATTAAATAATGGTTTAGATATCAAAATAGAAATTAAGAATAAATAATCGAGGTTTTTCTAAACCCAAGAAAAATTGTATTCATAATATGTATCTATATTATTTATAAAACAGAGTTATTTTTATAGACTAGCAAGATGTGCCAGAAGAAAATATTTGGAATATTTACAAATTACAGAGAAAATTCCTAGCACTTTGATTATTCCCATTTCTTGAGTGGAGAAAGAGGAGAGGCACAAAGATATTTTTGTCATACCTTTTCTGGAAATGAAACTAGATTGTACCATCTTGAAAACAGAGAGTGCTTAATCCTTCTCAGCAGATTGCAAGCTATGGTCATAAATGAGAAACATGATGCACTCAAACATTCAGGTAAGTGTAATGGCAAAATTTCAGGAGGACAAATACCCAGGAGGCATTTAGCAAAAAAAAAAAAAACATAGAGAGCAGAGTATGTAATTTTAATTGTTTATACAGCAGGTGCATTCAATTTGAAAACTGGGGAGGTAACAAACCATTTCCTATCGAAATTAAATGCTTTTATTCCCTCTTCATTACATAACTTTCAGATTTCAATAATTACTTCTATTTCTCTGTACTTTTTCAATTTATTTTCATGTAAAACAAGGAAAATCTGACCTGCTTTGTCTTTGTAGTTGGATGCAGAGAAACTTTATTTATACTCTGCCATAATGATACTTGCTCTGCCATGAAGTAAAAAATAAATAAATAAATAAATATTTTAAAAAATTGGACTAAAATGGTTACTTTGAGTTTCATTCTTTGGGAATTTCAATGAGTGAGAGCTTCCTGGAAATGACTTACTGCACAGGTTGAGTAAGACATGATAGCTGTCTACCCAAACCATCTCAGCATTCCAGTGTCATCGATCTTCTCAAATACAAAATGCAAAAGCCTAGTCATGAAAATTACTGCAGTAAGATTTGTTCCTGCTCTCATTAAAGTCACTCTTTTTCTACCAATTCCAAACAAATTATTTCCAAAATAGTGTGACAAGTAAATAGTACTCTTTAATTGTACAGTTTTATGGTAGCTGACAGCCTGAGTTGTGCTGTGATCTAGCGGCACATAGAAGTCTTTCATACACTGTAAGTATAGCTAATCCTGGAAACCACATGAGATGTGACTGTGAGGACTGAACAGCCTGTGCACTTGGCATCGCTTCTAACCTATTTTTTCACACTCTATTTCTCACTGAGAAAACAAGCAAGCAAACAAGAATTTTCAGTCTATAACATAATAAAAAATCTTGTACAAGCTCAAGCGGCAAGATAAGGTGATAATTTTGCCCTTTAGTTTAAGTATCAGCTTGTTTTTGGATGCTGTCAAACTCTTTGTCACACCAGATGCCCATCATATCTGTTACATGGCAAAATATTTTAGTATATAAAAGACAAGATGCATGATTTCCCCATACTTATCTTTGAAATCCTCAAAGAACTTTTCATTATAGCAGTGTTTTCTTACACTCATTGCAATTCCCTTTTAAGTTCCCTTTAAAGGTCTGTTTATCACCTTTTTCCTGATGCTCATGTATGTACATGTCAAAGCTAAGACACCTTTAAGGGTAACAGAACTCTAGACCATGATTTTTTCCATGCTCACTCTTGCTTGCTTTCCTTTTTGATAAATAAATTTAGTCTGATGTCCTTTACTCCAACTTACTCCAAGGTTTTTAATATTGTACATTTTCGCATGCAAAAAGAAAACCTGTTTCTTTTACTCACTTTTTGTGTATTTATTTACCTATTAGGATGCCTACCTCAAGGAGCTTGATTGCAAATTTTCCTGTGATCTCAACAGCAACAATATTTGCTTTGGAAATGACTCTTGTACTCCGGTTCATGGTGAAATAATTTTCTGCCAGATTATCCTTTCTTTCCATCCCTTAACCTCTATTTTTTTTTTCTCCTTGTTTCCTTATGGCTACATGAAGCATAATATAATGGCTCATGGTTTTAGCAGTCCATTATTCAGATGCTAGCTTTGGATCAAGACACTGTAACCCCTAGTTTTATTCTGTGGCACTTGTTAGCATTGAAAACCATCAACATTTTATTTAGGCAAGTATGCAGTATTTTGCCTGTATTGATCATCTGTCAGCTGCAGAACTTTGTATAAGCCTGCTTTAATAAAGTATATAGTTCATATTGGATTTGAAAGTACTTCTAGATATGCAACCACGTTTTTCAAGCTACAGACTCAACAAGACTTTTTATTAACCCGTGCAAAGTAGTGACATCAAGCTGAGACCATTCCATGCTAGGCTGGAGTGTACATGGTTGAGTGAGCAGAGTCATGCCCTCAGCCAGGCTGAAGTGGATGAAGGGGAAAAAAAGAGTGTTTTATTCCTTCTGTTGTGTCAGTGGAATTTAATGCAAAATGTATGCTACTGCCAGGGTCCAAGCAAACAGCCAAACATGATGTTGGCCCCAGCCAAGATGATCCCTTTGTTTGGCTGCAGGTCTGCTGCATAGAAACAGCTGTACCACAGTGGTTGGTGGATTGCTCAACACAACAGCGAAGACCCTCACCTATTAGAAAACTGAGACAAACCAAACAAATGCAAATGCAACTAACATCCATTGACATTATTTATCAGTTGTCATTTTGACAGTGAAGGGAGCCATCACTTGAAATTCTTTTCACCAATTGGAAAAATGGATTCTTTGGTTGAAGGGTTTTTTTTCCTCACTATGAAGTTTAAAGGACATTTGGTAAACATAAATAGATCCATAAAGGAAGTATTTCTCTAAGTATGACATATGAATACAGAGGCATTCAATAGAGAAAATAAGCTGCTAGACAATGTTAATTTATTTATTCTTATGGATGGTTAGGACTGGACTCTCATTTAATGGAGCACATACTGAAAAGGTATTGCTACTAGATATTGACAAACATGACTCCTTATTATCTTGTTCTGTTTTAACTTAACTGTACATTTTGCAAAATAAAAAAGAGGGGTTTTTGTTTTCATTGCATTTAACTTGAGAATCATTTTAATCTGAAAAGAAAATCAAAATTTGAAATACAATCTTAAGAGTTCGCCTGAAGGTTTTTTAGTAAAATATACATCCCACTTCTGAAATGTGAAGACTGCAAAAAGGTTTTTCTTCAAGGTAAGATTAATACAGTGCAGATAGTCAGAATAAACTCTTAAATCCATTTAAACAGTAAGAGACCTTTGGCCAACTCTGCCTAGAGACAAATGTTATACTAGGTGCAGACTCCAGTTACTTCATTAGATTGGGTATTAGCCCAGTCTCAGAAGCCCCAGAGGTACATTTAAATAAAAGTTCAGAATAGAACAATCATTATGAAAACTAACATTGCCGTATTTCTTTCAGGCCAAAGGATAAGCCAAATAATTTAATTGAACATAACTCTACAGATTTTCCATGACGAATTCCTACAGTAATAGCACTGTTGGGGTTTTTTTTGTGTGTTTTAATTTGAAAAGAATGGAACTAACTCTTAAAAAGAACGAAATAAATTTTTGTATTTCAGTGATAAATTATTGAAATTAGGAAGATATCCGTTATGTTTGCATGGCTAAAGTGTTAATTAATGTGCAGTTACAATAAGTCAACTCGGAATGCTTTGACTTTCTCTTGGGTTCAGACTGTACACTGCCCTAAACAATAGGGCTTATTCCAAGCATGGCACAAACACTGGACAGAAGTAGGACTTTTTTGGTATGCTAAGCTCAGGCTTTCAGATAGAAGTACTTTCATGGGGTTTCTATTTCCTCCTTGACCATATATAGGACTATAGACTCTTTTCATTTGCATAAAGTGTGTCTGAATTCTGCAATTTGAAATACACACAGAAAGATTAGCAGAACAACTTTGACCTTTGACAGTAAGAAGGTAGGAATGTGCCAGACAAATGCTAACTGACATAAACATACCAAGATAACTGGATCACAAAATTTACCTGACTGTATTGAGTCCTCTGGGAGAGAAATACAAGTTGATTGAAACACAGTAATATGCTATGCTAGAATATAGTACAGTATAATTCCTGTATCATATAGCGATCAATTTGTTGCAGCAATACTAATTGATTGTAGAAACATTGCTAATAGATTGAAGTTGTTTCATTAAAATGTTACAAGGGGGTTTTTTGTTAGCACAAAAAATTAAACACTAAAATTTTAATTATTTCAATTTGAAACAGAGACTTCATATTTCACCTTACTTAAAAAATAATGAGTTTTGTTTGTTATCAAAATAAGAAAAGAAAAACAACTATGAATTAATTTAAATAAACTTTCACTAAAGAAAATGAAAATTGGCATATAAAAATTGCTTTAAGGACTGCAGGTCTTCTACTACTGTATACTTGAAAAATGAAACCTTCCAAAATGCCTTTGTTCCTATAGGGAATAAAAAAAATAAATTTTGTATTTATCTTATGCTCAATCTCAAATTCATTAATTTCCAAATGTATTGCAATATTTGAGCTTACAGGGATATCTAATTTTTATTAGTGACCATAAAGGTGAAGAAAATTCTACACAACTTCGTAGCCTAAGGTTACATAGTATTACCTATCTTCCTTTGTGCTGCCTTTTTCCCTGAGCATATCTTTAATCTGTAGCATGTAGGGGGTGGGGTCATAAAAAAGGATCAGTATTTTCAGAGTGCTTTTACAATGCCATCTTCACACCTGCTCTTAACTACTTTCAAGGCTGGGAACTGAAAATGGATGTTTTGAATGACAAAAAATGACGCAGTGCAATCACACACCAATTCCTGATGTACACGTAGAAAAGACTGCTCATCTCCTATCCCCATGCAGCACAGGTGGTAACAGCCAGTTTCATGCACACAGCAGGTTTAGAGGATTTGCTGTGGTAATATCCTGCTTGTGAAGTTCACAGGTTGTGTCCTGATTGTTTTCCAGCTTTATTTGGAATATGCATACTGAAAATCCATTTACTCTGGAGATGCAGTTGAATGATCAGGCTGATCTTCAGTTAGATCTTCAGCTTACTTGCCCATGACTAAGAGACATGACACTAGCAGGCTTTGTGAGTTAGTCTGCTGCTAGTACTTCCCTTTAAATACCAGCTGCCAAAACCAGTCTGCAATAAGCTAAATTTAAAGTCTGATTTGATTGACCAAACCACACTCAATCGTTTGGCATGTTAATTCAAAGGAACAGATACGAACACGCAAATACTCTTACCTGTGCTTGCCATATCTCTTAAGCTACTAATCAGACCTCATTTAATGACTTTCACAGTTCACCAACCCTAATCTCCTAGGCAGCCAACTCCATGTCACTGAGTTTCTCTCTGTCTTGTGAGACAGAAGCACAGCAGTGCCCTCCTGTGCAAACTCTCTGTGCAATCAGAAAAACAAAGGTCCAGAAGTACACCTACACTGGGCGACTATTTGTTGAGATGATCTTTATTCAGATCAGCCTGCTTCCTTTCAATGTCTTTTGAAGAAAGTGAGCTACCACAAACACATGGCAGTATGTAAAATTACCTTAGGAAAGAATGCAAACATTTGTATTTTCTTATTAAGGAAACTGATTACACTCACCAGGATAGGCTTATTAGTTTCTTTGACCTATATATAGGGACATTACAGCTTTTCAGATCTTCCAAGTCCTATCATTTATTCACTAATGAATATGTGATAAGATATTGAAGGATGTTCAAAGAACACGCATTATATCCACTGTGCTCAATAAGTGTGTTTTAAACAGAGCATCTGCACATTTATGTGATGTAAACAAAGAGGTCCAGTACCTGTGCCACTCTGAGTAGAGGTGATGGCTGTTCCACTCCTTTTCCTTACCGAGGAGCCTTTTCATTATCCTTGTCAGGACAACACAGCCTGCATAACCTATACTAAATCATGAACCAGCTGCAAGCTGTGGGCAGCATAAGATAAAGCAGGAGAAAGAGTGAATCAAGTGTACAGCTGATACACCATTTGACTAACATAGTAATGCTTTGGCCCTAAGGTTTCTTTTAAAAATCCCTACTCCTTTATCTTCTGAACACAGCACAGCCTAAACATCTGAAGGTTGTGACTGTCCTTGGGTAACTTGGTAAACTACAGACAGCTGTGCTGGAGAAACTTATTAATCTTTGATCTTAGCTATATGCTGCAATCCCACAACAAATGACAGTCTGGCCAACTGTTTTTCATCTTAGGTAACATGGTAAACCAAAAAGAGGGAAAATTAGGAGATCAGACATAAATAATTTTTTTTTCTGATGCTTACATATTTGAGGTTTGGCAGTTTTCTTTTGTAAACCTCCCCAATTTTTGGTCATGTAATTCCAAAACTTTGTCCAGTCTGTTAGATGAATTCACCCCAAAGAACTGAGACATTAACATTTCCTGATGTGTAACACTGAAATTTTTATTTATTCCTGTCAATATGTATAATAAGAGGTATGTACAAAGTGATCTATAGTTACCTGATAACAAATTAATTCCATTTTTTTTAAAAAGCTTTTGACTTCACAGTACAGCATTTTTTTAAATCTGAACCTTTCTAAAAGATTCTTTTTATTTTCTTTTTTTTAATAAGGACACAGTGTAAATTTTAAACAACTGATTGTATATGTGCAATATAACTCTGTGAAGAAGACAGAGTATGCTGAGTATCTTATTAGGTGGGTCATACCAGCTGGTGGTTTATGGACAAGTTGTTGACAAGACATTCCATTTAAATATTGCTGCCTTCTCCAATTGTCATTTCAGCTTTTTTTGTATTGTAAACATAGCAAATTTTATGGCCCTGTGCTCCTTTCTGTTGTCCTTTCTTTGGAAACCTGTATGAACTGTCACTGCTAATCAGACCATTGCTAACCCTGATGTGCTGGGAAGCAGTACAAAGGATAGTGAGGGAGGGAAAGGGAAAGAGAGGAAAGTCTCTTTTCCTCTCTCTCCCTCTTTCACTCCTCTTTTCACATATTCAGGCACAGAGTTAAATATCATTTGCAAAAGCAGATGGCCTCTTTCATGAGACAACTAAACAAGACATGGGAAAAATCTATAAACATTAATAACTGGTTGTTTTCAAACAGGAAAAAAGCCTCACTGTTCTCTTTGAAGTATAAATGCGTATACAGGCATTTAATATTTACTCTAAATATGTGCTTCATTCCATCAAACTTGCAGACATTTGTCAGGAATTAGTAATACATACACCTAGTGTACAGAGTGTGACTGTTATATTTAAAGCTGTCATCAGTATACTTCTTTAAAAAACCATGGAATTGAAAAATAAATATATTGCCTTTTTTTTTTTTTTCCAGATACTATCACCTAGTTCCTGCAACAGCTCCTGATTAGTACTGGTTTTGCAGTCTTTACAGCTATGACAATACCACTTCTGTTTTTACAAGGTTATTAACCACTTAATCAAGTGGAGCTTTAAAATGAATATCCAGTACTGTGTTTTGACTGTGAAGAAAGAGCAAAATAATTTGCGATACCCGCACGTAGCAGACTGACTACTGCTGTGGGAACTACTGCACCGCCTCAGCTGTGTAGTCTGTTACACACAGCACAATTACTTAGGATCTGCTTGCCATGGACAGTGCGAAAATGATCTGCAGGAATGCGGTTCATAAACCTTAGAGAAACTAGACCCCATGACAGCTGAGCTATTTAAAAGATTGAAAAAAAAAATTAAAAAAAAAAAAAAGAGCCACAGCAACCTTGCTTGGCTTCAACATACACTACATTTATATTTCCTGGGTACCCATGAGAAACTGTAATCAGGAAGATTGTATTCTGACAAGCAAGTAAGCAATAATTACTCTCCCAAGGATTGATAAGGTGGAACAATCCTCATCCGGGTGCTTAGCTCCTATTAGGAAAGCCGGGTAGATGTTAGCACATCTCTCGGTACACTTTGCTGAAGCATCCATGACAATTATGCTGTCAGTGGCTAAAAGGAGAGAACTTATTCCCTACAGTCCCTTTCAACTGATTATCAAGAATCCCCAAAGAGATTTTTTAAAAGCTGGGTCAGTTCTCCAGAGGGGGTCAATCTACGGAGCTCTCCAATGTTTTATTTTTATTATTCTGAAAAAGCCCTGTCAATTATGTGCAGCAAAGGACTTGTTCAATTAACAATATGTGTCATCTGAAAGTATTTAAAGATAACTTCAGGCTTTCTGTATCATGGCCTATTTTTCACACTGCACCTAAACCTTGTTTCTTTTAGTCTGATGTAATTTATTTGCATCTTTAAAAGAGACACCCCTTAGCAATCACATTTGATTCTTGAATTCTGTTTTTAAGGTAATTTAGGATGTAATTCATAAATAAGGGCTAAATGAAGAGCCAAGGATTGTAATTCTGCCTTTCATTATGAAGTTTTCTGTGACTCCTGACTCAATAGTAGTCAGCTTCCAGCTGTCCTATTTACAAATAATTTCTCTATTGACAAAACAGTCTGTCACTAGCTATTGAATGCATTGTGATGATGATCTATATGGTATTAAAACACTGCTGCTGTGTACCCCTCTGGGAAAGTGACTGTTGTGAACTATAGTTCCTTTCTTGTTGTATAGTGTGCCTTCTCCCATGAAAATGGTGCTGTTGCTTGAATAACAAATATAATCCAGTCCTTACAAATAAGTGGACCTTCTGTGGTTGTATACTGGCAGAGTAGGAATTTCCCCATTAGCAAAACTTCCTATTATTTTTTATTGTACATTTTCCCATACATTTTAAGTGTATGGTGTAGTGTTTGTTCAGTTGTACAACAGGTTTTCACAGGACAGAAGACCAACTCCCTTCTTCAACTGAAATACTAAACAAAGCCAGAGTTGTTATAAAAAAGAAGTATTTTTTCCAATCTCTGAAATTTTCAGACATATATTTCTTATAACAACTCTGTTAGCACACCTTAGAATAAAACCTTCTTTCTATGCAATAATACTATTTTGTTTGATGACATTAGTTATTTATTTGCAAATGTCACCATAATTTCCTCCTGTGGTACTACTGCTTCACTAGCTTGTCTTTCTGAGAGTGAGTTACCTAATGTAAGCATTTAATTTTGCAAATCTTCCTGAATTTCATATTGTTCTGAGGTGCAGACCAAGGTTTTCACAATTAACTTTCTGATTGTTAAAATAGCTATAGACTCTCATTTAAGCAATGCTGCTTATCAGTATTCTCAACAGAATCTCAGTCTCTATGTACCCCCTGGGCATAGTCCTTGAGGTATCACCCTGCTTTGTCAGGGTGATCTTGATAACTCGTCTTTCAGTATTGCTGCTCAATTGTATAGTGATTTTATGCTTGTGCTTTTCTACTGTGGTAGAGGAAAGTATCACAGCCTTGTTGGAAGTCAGGGTAGTTCACACTACTGTGCCTCATTATTCCACATTCCCAGTGATTATTCTGTCAAAGGCAAATATTCAGTGCAGTCGTTTTCTTTTTCAGATCAAATTATTGTCCTTTCTAATTCTTTCTCTACTCTAACTTGTTTTGTTAAGAGTCATTTCCAGCAATTTATCTCTTTAAAAATAATAGATACCTATTAGTGCAAAATGTAATCCGTGTCAAACTAAGAAAGGTCTCTACATAACAGTTGTGTTTTTCTGCTGACATACCAGAGGCATGCTGTCACCTAGTGAAATCGAATGTATTTCAGTGGCAGGAGTCTTAATACGTGAAGCTGGAGGTGATGAACGGTCACCTTGTCCAAGCCCATGCAGGCGATGCAATAGTGACAGCTGCTGTGGAGCTCCTCCTGTTGTACTCCAAGGGAGCTATTTTTGACTGCTCTGAATATTGAGTGTGAATCGGAATGGCCGGAGATGAATCAGAGCCAAAAGTTATCCTCCATTTCTCTGAAAATCTCAGACTAAATGTTGACATAGGTCTTACCCTCTGTCAGTGAGAAAATTTAAGAATCCCATTACTCTAAAAATAAATTGGACTAATACAACTACAAATATCTTTGTTACTCTAATGTTACACATTGGTCAGAGGTTAATAATGCTGCTTTTCTCTGCTAAATTACTTTACCTGAACACAAGCCCTGTGATATCAGTCTGGCAATGAAAAAAATTCTAAGACTTAGCAAAGATTGCAAAATAGATGTTAATGAAAAAGGAAATAACTAGTAGCTTTCATAAAAAAGTGGAAATTTAGGGTATGTTGTGAAACCCAGTAAACTTCGTAGATCACTTGCATGCAACTTACAAAACAAAACTGAAAAAAGGAAAAAGCAATTCTTAATTAGTGTAACAACTCCAGACTTTTAAATGTCTCTTCTAACTCAAACAATTCTAAGATTCTAAAATAGTGTTTAAAGTTGCTTGGTTAAGGCACAGTAAAGCAATAATTTAGATTCTAAAACACATCTAACCTGTTGATGTTATTCATATTTATAGCTCTGTCAAAAGTCCTCTAAGAGAAACCTTCCCGTTTCATATACCTTTTGAATATATAGTTCCTTTTTGAGTTTAAAATCCTTGTTCATTGCTTCAAAGAATGTCAGTATATCCCCTACACAATAGTACGAACATGAACAGACAGATGACACTTCTAGTTCACTGTCACAGAATCAAACCACTGTTTTCAGTTGCATTAGTTACAGTCTCTGTCTTTCCTTGCTTATGCTCTATCCAGGCCATTTATAGAATCATAGAATAGTTTGGGTTTGAAGGGACCTTAAAGATTATCTTGTTCCAGCCAGGGACACCTTCCACCAGATCAGAATGTTCAGTGGCCCATCCAATCTGGCCTTTAACACTTCCACAGATGGGGCATCCACAACTTCTCTGGGTAACCTGTTCCAGTACCTCACCACCCTAATAGTAATAAATTTCTTCCTAACACCTAACCTAAACCTATGCTCTGTCTGTGGTCCTATCACTATGTTACCCTAGATCGTGCAGCTGCCAGCAAAACTGCTACATGCAGAGCTACAGTCAGCTAGGGACTTAATGATAACTAGGGTTCAGTTTGCATATTACAGCAAATTTCACAGCAAACATAACACAATTGTAAATCAGCACCTTGCTCATGACCATGACATACCTATTGAGCAACTAAAAGTATGCAAAGTATTGCCACGAGTCATATAAGAGTTGCACACTTTCAATTAGTGTTAGTTTCAGAATTCCTGCTCTGAATCGAATGTATGTTCTTGAAGAGGCTGATGGCAAACACTATGCACAATGGGAACTCCAGGAGACTTGAGAGTACATTGGTATTTTTATTATGCATGTTTTTTAGGAAAGATCCAGAGTCTTGGTAGCTGACAAAACTCAATCATTTTGAACAGCTGAAACATTGTGAAATGCACATATTCACACAACACATGGAAACACACAGAAGAGCCTTAGCAGACTGTCAGCTGTTCAAATTATCAGACATTTCTCCCTGTTTGCTCCCAAATGACCTGAAAGGGGGCTCGCAGCTTCAGGATCAGGATCATGCGCAACATATTTTTCAGGCAGGATCAGGAGGACAAGTTTGTATGAAGAAGTGGTTCTAGTTACTTTGAAAGTACACCAAATTCCATGAAGATTTGAGCCTCTGGGAAAAACTAACCCCACTTTGCAAATGAAGCAGATGTCATCTTCCAGCAGCTGGAACTTCTGAAGGGTCCATCTCATCAAACACAAGGACACAGTGCATGCACAGACATGATCTATATGAAGACTGCATGAGCATTACCAATCTTTTAGGTATTTGACACAGCTTTTAGTGCACAGGGGGACAAGCAGCACTTGTCTCTGTTCAGCAAGGCCTCAGCATGTCAGCTGGCCTAGTTACATTGTCTTCAGGGGAATCTGATTTACAGTGCTGCCTTTGTCTGTTCTCTTCATTAAAAACAACACAGGAAGCTCCCAGGGCAAAACAGCCTGTGATGCAAATAAGAAACATCAGCTTTGTGTGGCTCAAATGCTCCTGGGAAGTCCTTGAAACTCTCTGAGGCTTTCATTTTAGGATCCAAAATTCTAAACTAATTCCCTTTCACACATTTGCACAGATTTCCTGATCACCACTACACTATATTCCACAGAATTAATAGAAGCATTTGGTACAACAAAAGCTGCAAATGTACTTTAGGTCCTCATTTTCAATATACCACACACCTGTCAAAAGTAGTGACCATTTTGCAGTGTTCCATATTTGAACATGGTAATCATGGTAAACATTTTCTCTATCCCTATTATTCAAATTATTTTTAAAGGAGCTAAGTTAGTGAAGCTAGATGTTACTATGTCTTTACTTGCTATGGTTCAAACACATCTGAACTGAGGTGGAAATATGCCAGTGCATATACCAGGTTAGTGGTTCCTTGACTTGAGGCCAGAGAGCAGGATGTTCTGGGAATCTCCATTTATAGGACTATCTATTCCTGTTCCCTTCCATGATCACAAGATGATCTGTAGAATTGCTTTGTGTCCCTTAATTGGAAACTGGAATTGCAGATGTTTGCAAATGGCTTTCATTTCAGAGGTGTATTGGGTAAACTGACAACTGAGACCCATCAAGTGTTCCCCTCTGTAGTCTTTTCCACCAGGCTGTTCCGTTTGTTCATTTTCATCATAAAAAGGTCAAGGGGCATAAATGTGTCAAAGCTGTTTTCTCTTACTTGACAAACTCAGAGTTGAAACTTTTTGCCGAAGGCTACAACTCTGTCATATGTATTGAAAACTTTCAGCTCTAATTTGTGGCCAGTAAATCATGACAAAATATCAAGGATGTAAGTGACTAGCAAGGTCATGACTCATTTTCAATCAAGAAAGAGAATAATCAAGGAAGAAAACAGCCTGTATGAAGATGTAAACTTAGTCAGTCCCTGAATATATATGAAGGCTGCAGTACCTTCACATCTGAACTATTACTAGAGATGCATATCACACTCTTCAGGTTGAAAAGTTTGTTGGTTTTGGTTTTGTTCTTTTTTTTTTTCCCACCTGGTAGGGCTGATGGAGACTGAAATATGCCTTGTGGATATGGACAGGTATTTTACACATTTGTAAAATAAGACCAGCAATTTTAAATGTCCACGAATTCCAGGCAACTTCAAAAATAGATCTCTGGGGAGATGTGGCAGCTTGGCAATTCTTAAGCAACATCAAAGCTTTGGAAGAAACTGCACTTTTTTTGGCCAAAAATGGAGATTTTGTAATTTCTGCATCTATGTAGCTGCATAAAACAAAGGTAAGGACTGAGGAAACTCCTGGACAACTATGGGGAACACCATGAGGCTGAATAAGCACCTCATTACTAGCTTTTCTTTACCCAGAGAAGTGGTCTTGCACTCTGTTTTGGAAAAACCTGTGCAAACACATCCTTCATCTCACAAGGTATGAATGAATTTAGGAGAGAAGGAAAAAAATGTCAAGGTTTTAAAAGTGTAAGGAAGAAACCTGATTAAAATAAAGGTATCTCATTCACTGAAAAGGTATGGAAGGCCAACAGATGCATAAACCCACTTATAATCATGTTAGGTGATTCTTGTATCAATTACAAGCACAAAAACCAACCAAACCAAACAAACAGAGAAAGGATTGGAGTTTCAAGTGGGTTCAATGATTGTGCCTAATTAGCCTTTGTCATGGTTTAGCTTTATCGGGTTACTTTCTTATGCAGATGTGGAGAGCAGCTCTACAAAGAAGCCAGCTCATTAAAACATTGTTTGCTGCAGATTTCTTCATTGAAGTTTGAATTAACATCATGGAGTAGCCTCAAGTCTTTTAACCATGATGATCCACCATTATATTCTACAGATTGCACGAAGTTCAAGAGAAAGTATTTAGAAAGCAAGCATTCAGACTTCACACAAAGGAAAAAATGCCAATATAAAAGATTCCAATATACCAAAATTAAGAACAACAATAACAACAAAATCTGTGGTTGTGCTCAAAAAGAAAATTGTCAACATGTTTATAAACAATGGAAAACCCCACAGGTTTCTTCATTTCAAAGTGTAGCTGGAGAGCTGCAGACAGCAATTCCAGGTTAATGCATTCCTTCCTTAAAATGAAGGTGAGGGATGGGCAGGAAAGTAATGCCAATTTCAACCATAAAACTGAACTTCTTTTACTTCAAGAATGTTTGTAAAGACATCGGACAATGTGACAGCAAGAGTTCAAATCTACAAACATTCAACCGAAGCACAGGAAAAAGGTGCCCATATGTTGGTCGCCTAGAATGCAAAATCAGAGCACATCTTCAAAATGTACTGCTATGACAATGTATCATGTGCACGATGAAAAACCACATTCAAATGCATTTCTTACTGAGAAACTATTTGCACATCATGTTGTCTAGTGCCTAACTGCCTAAGGCAAGTTAGACTTCATATTTGCATTTCAAACTAGACTCACTATTTAACATTTTTGCATTTGAGTTCTTTAGTACTTGGAACAAATTATAGGACATTGAGATTAAAAACTTAGGGTTTGTTGTCAAAATAAATTTATTGTGTGTATCTGCTTCTGCTTGACTCATAAATGGACTAAAAAGGCTTTGGCTATCCAGGTTGTTTAATTGAAAATATGTAAAATTATCTATCCAATAGCACGTGACTACATCTTCATCTTGAAAGCAACATAAAACTCGCATGTATTTTTGGCCCTCCTGTTTTAATGGGCAAAAGAATAGTTTCCAGTATGAAGCTAAGTGGGAATTTCACATAGTGGTTGTAAAACTGTGCTCCTAATTCACCTGACAGTCTAAAAATTGCCATTTTAAGCATCATAGCAATGGTGCTATGTATGGTTAAAAGTATTTATCAGTTTATTATAAAGAGTATTCTGCAACACTGCTTAAAATATTTATAATATCTCACACATCTACTTAACTGGGTTTTGATTTTTTTGTTAGTTTGATTTTTGTTTGTTTGGTTGTGTTTTTATAAATAAACACATATTTAAATAGCTAGGAGCCTGATGCAGGCAACTCTACCTAGGTTGTAGAATATGATTTTTCCTTGTCATTTCACAGGGTATTTTGAAACTTCTGTACCATTTTAGCATTCAAAACCAAGTAAGCAACTCTTTCAGTACTGGCATTATGCAAAAAGATCATACAGTATGGACTTGCTTTGGGGTGAGAGCTACAGACACAGGAGACTGTCAAATAGTTTTAAATTTCTACCAATTACTTGATTCTGCACATATACAAATACAGACATAAGTTCAACACAATCATAAATCATTTGAAGGACCAAAACTTAGCATTTGCAAATTATTTTGCTTATTTTCCAGAGGTTTTAAAAATGGAAGATACAAGACATCAGTTTTTCTTAGTTTTGTGTTCAAACATCAATGATTTACATTGAAGGACAAAGTCTTGAGAAAGAGGGATTTTAAATGTTCTCAAACTGCTTCAAACATTTGTTGAATAAATGTAAGAAGATTATAGAAGTTTAGGATTGTCTGAACCTATGTTGTCTAGACAACAAGATTAAATTGAAAGACAAAGACTGGGAAGTGATTAAGATCCAAATCTGAAAAGATATATTCACATGCCTAATGCCACTAATGGACCAATAGACTGGTTTGTTTGCATACACAAAATTAAATACCCAATCATTTCAAAGAATTTACTCTAGGCCTACAATATTAGATAACTGTTTTGAGTCATAGCTTTAATACATAATGTAATACTTCACAATTAATCATTTTCCACTGAAAAAGAGTGCCAAAAAGTGAGCTTTTCTCAGTTCATTTTATTCGTTAAAAAATAATATTCCTTCAAACCCACCAAAAATTTGACAATTAAGTCTCCAGCAAAACACGTGAATTCCAAAGTTCTTAGCTCTGCAAGGAACATGGAGAGACATAACCAGGTTTTAATATGTGGTTTTGGGAAAAGTATTGAAAAACATTAAAGGTATTATCTTCTATGATATCTTCATATGATCTAGCCAGATAACATTTCAATTGGTCTTTAATAAAAGTTTCTAAAATGTTAACTGTGTCAGGATGTCAGGTCAGGACTAGGCATCGCTCCTGATTTCACAAGCTACTGTGCCACTAAAATGTGCAGTAATTTAATTAATAAGTTATGAAAGAACTCATATGGCTATTATACAAAATGATAAAACCTAGTATCTACATTCACAGTCCCCTAGATAGCTCTCTCTGTGGCAAATAATTTCACCATTAATTAATTGAAAAGCCTTTTAAATACTGAGTGGAAATGCAACCCTTAAGTATCTTTGAATTTCAGTTTTTCTTTTTGTATCTTTGCTTATTTTTATGTCCTCTCAGACAATTTGTATCTTCATGTCTTCCATTCCTCTTTCAGTTTCCCCATGATCCATTTTTTTAATCTGTTGTCTGCAGAGCTGTTTACATATTCTCACTCTGCTCTCCTCTGGCTGCAGTTTCATCTAGGCAATAACTTTTTTCCTTCTTAAATATGTTATCACAGAGGCATTACTATCATTCATGGTTGGCTCAGCCTTGGCCAGCAGTGAGTCCATCCTGGAGTCAGCTGGGTTTGGCTCTACCAGACGTGGGGAAGCTTCTGGCAGCCATTCCTGTATTCCCCCCACTACCAACACCTGGCCACACAAACACAAAGCCATACCATACCTGTGCTTGTGACCAAATGGGAGAAACCTCCAGATTCCCGGACAGTTCAGCAACTCCATCCTCACACACGCACAGGTAGGTACTCATGCCTTGGGTATTACAAACTTGTCCACACCTTACATAAGCCTTCTCAGTTTACATCTATGTTCTTAAAGTTCCTGTCCCATGAACCTTCTCCCCATGACTAACCTTGTAGATGTAATTTAAAAGCTTTTACTGGAGTCCTTTGGCAACAACTCCAACATTGCTGTCAGATGCACTGCCAGTTGAGCCTAGCAATGCAAAAAAAGTGCCACCTACAGTCAAGAGGTAAGGATTCAAGTAAGCAAACTATAGTTCACTCAAGGGCATAGTCTGTCCTATGGCAATATGAGCTCCTTCTTAAGTCCAGGTAGAAACCTGCAGTCTCCTACAAACTTCACATTACTTCTCACCCTTCCAGACAATGACAATTGCAAAACCAGCAATGCCTTGAAGGTACCATGAAGATCTAATTGCCCTGATCACTTAATAACCTCCTTTGTCTGTGTTCCTCCCCTTTAAGCTCTTCTCCCCTCTTCTGAGTGTTCAACTGCCTGTGTTTACTTTGATATGGCACAACTGTGCATGGTTAGATCTGAGTGCCATGAAAACAGTGAAGTAGTGAAAAACAACTGTGGGAAGCCTCAGTTGGGACCCAAAAACGTGCAGCCTCCCAGGCATTAATTCAGGAGCTGCAACTACACTTGGCCCTTTGCTCTAGCTAGAGTTGGGGTTGCATTTTTTCTTGCCTTCCTGGTTTGTCATTCTGGTGTGACTGTAGATAAGTCTCTTCACTACAGACGTACCTGATCAACAACTGGACTGGTAGCTGAATCTGGTTATCAAAATTTTTTTTTGTTTGTTTTTCTGGGTTTTTTTTGTTTTTTTGTTTTGGTTTTTTTGTGGAGGAAATGTGTATATGCATGTTTTATCTATTTCATACTGTTGTNGGGGCAGGGCAGAATGGAGACTATGAAACTGCAACCTAAGGGCATTGCCTTGCCAGCCTGGTTGTCACCACTGGATCCTGGCTTGCCTTCCCTTACACGGAAGCCTGCTCTACTTCCTGACAGAACCCTTCAGTGTAAGAAACTCACTCTTTGGTGCCCTGAGACAGGCACTATTTTGCCTGTATAGATAGTGTCAGTTTACACCCTTTAATCTGCTCCAGTACTCATGTGCTCCATCCATACTCTGAAGCATGAGCATTCAAGTATAAGGCATGAGGTAGATGTATGAAGCCATGCACTGGCTTAGAGTTAAACCGGCAGGAGAAATTAATCCAACTCAGAATGGGATTGCAAGTCATAATAACAACTTAATAAAAGATCACAAAATACACTGATACAGAAGGAAAATTCCTTTGTGCCACAAAAACACCAGATGTACAGCCCAGCACAGTGGGGCACAAGCAGAACGGAGCTCACCAACCTCTGTGCCTAGCACCACATAGCCCCACCCCGAGTTCAAAGTAAAAAGAAAACAAGAAACAAACCTGTTGGTGAAAATGATGGTTGCAGTCCGGTGGCAGTCTCAGTCTGGTTGAGGCTCTGATCCTCCTCTGGATCTGAAGAGAGCCCCCAGTCCCAAACTCCAAGCTTATATCCACTTGGGCTCAAATGGGAATGCCCAGTCCCTCCCCCAGGGTGGAGACTTTCACAATAAGTGATTTACTCTGTGAGGTGAACAATGGCATATTTTTT
Organism: Formicarius rufipectus; assembly: GCA_013399695.1. Classification (NCBI taxonomy): domain Eukaryota; kingdom Metazoa; phylum Chordata; class Aves; order Passeriformes; family Formicariidae; genus Formicarius; species Formicarius rufipectus. Next base: position 111,499 of record VXAU01003305.1, on the reverse strand, counting down.
GCATCACCGTTGGCCCATTAGCAGATATGACCCCTCAGGTGAGTGTGGAGGCAGGAGAACTTCCTTATCTCACAGAAGTTCCTAAACACCCAGTTTGTAGCCTGAGGGGTTGGGTGTGCCTTAGGCAGCTGCTGTAAATGGGCCGTTGTGAGCAGTTCATGAGAAAAATGACATAGAGAGTTTAGAATACACACCCACACAGTGACAAACTGATCCTGGCTACTAAAACCAGTAAAAGCCATCTATCATCCTGCCTGCTGTATCTTGAAGGGCTCAGGCAGGTATTCCAAATTCCATGCATGTTCAGATGTCAGATTCTTGTATCAATCTAGTATCTGTTATATGTGTCCCTGGCTGCATGCAAGAATATCTCTTTTCCTCATATTGCAGCCTCAGACCAGAAACTCATGGTCCTGTTGCAGATTTTTTGCCGTGTTACCTGGACAGTTGCAGAGTCACTTCAATCAGTCTACAAATTCACTTAAAGTCCAGAAATCTATTGCCATGCCTGGCTACAGGATAGCATTTTGTGTTCCTGAGCAACAGGGCAACATTTGTGCAATGTCTGAGGTCAGCAGGAACAGTTCCACTAGGAGCAGATGTTGTAGGAAACTATTACACACATTAACTAGTTTTGCTCTGATCAGTAATGTTAGAGAAAGTAGATCTAGGTCCCCTAAAGAAAATCAATCCAATTCAGAGTTCATTTGTTTTAGGAATGTGACATCAGAGACTGAATGATAATGGCGCTATGTGAATTATTTCAGCCCATATTCTTAAGGAACTTACTGTTTCAAAATTTCTTCTAATCTTTAAATTTAAGACACTGAAATTTGCAAATAAATGAAAATAATTCACTTTTAAGAAGTCGTAAGAAATATCTTCCCTCTTCTAGTTGTGTAGATTGTTTCTAGTATATTCTAATACATCTTCAGTATTTTAAATTGAAATAGAAGTGAAGTAAAAAAGAAACCTATTTGAGGAGGCTGAAAACAGACTGGTGACAAACGGCCTCTCTGGAATTTCAGCTAAACCTTGGGAAAGTGTATTGGGAGTATCCCAGGCCGATAAGACTCAATCCAGTCTGCAGACATCTGCTGCCACAGTATCTCCAAGCTGCCTGCAGTTGACAAGATTTAGGGTTTCTATGTACTCCCTAGCCCAGATGGAGTCTCACTTTATCAATCCCTTTGTTTCTTCTGTCTAACCTTGCATTCCTGAGTTCCCTCATAGTAAACAAATTGTATTCTTTTAATTGTAATATCTCCTCCCATCCTTCAGCATGAAACCAGCCCCTGAGATGAATATTTACTCGCTGAACCTATATATTGGATCATGTCGCTTCAATAAACATCTCTGTTTGCCCCCAAAAACTGAGATCGTGTTACCCTGACCACTACACCTATTATTTACTTACCTACTACCATTAGCATAGGAACTACTACTACATCTCACTACTTCCAACAGATACATAAAATACAGTTTCTAGTACAGCTGAAACTGTTGATCCTTTGACAGAGAATGGAACTGTTATTTACACAAATGTAACAGTTCAGAAAGCAGAAGAAAATCAATTTATCTGCAACATACACCATGCACATTAGAATTATCAAGGAGCTTTCAAAAAAAAAATCAGTGAAGAAGCCTCGTCACATCATATTTCCAACTACGCACTAGCAGGTGCCTATATAGCCATACATGTACATTTCAGAGTTGCTGTATTGCAGTCATACAGAAAGGTGGAAACTGCTACTGGAAACAATGAAAGAAAAATAATTTCACACTGAGCAATTTTTTGCAATTCAGTTTAAATGAACCGGTCTGAGGTAAAATATGTTAACTTGGCGCTCATTTTTTCCCTCATCTCTTTATGTTTGAGAGTATCATAATGAACTGAATGAAGAAATAAGCTCCATTTTAAACTAGTGATTATGAGAACTCACCACTGGATGTGATATTGCATGAGTTGTAACAATCTATGTCCTAGGGCTATATACACTTGCCAGTAGGGCATGACAGTCTCATAAAGGCCTGTAGAAAAGCAGAGTATCACTGTAAGAAAATAAGTTACCAATAAGAACTGAGACATATCCCCAGGGGCCAACAACCCACAGATTACTAAATTATGGGCCTATGCCTAAACATTCAAATCCCAAAATGAAGCAGCAAGGTATAAAGTATAGGAATGTTTCATTCAGTCTTGATCTTCTATTGCAAAGCACATGTCCTTATGTTGAGCATGGGTTTGTACAGCTTGCCTTACGACACATGTATTTAATTACCTTCTGAAAAGGTATCAAAGAGAAATATAAAATTACAGAGAAACACTTGAAGAGCTGTAGAACTTAAAAAACTAACAATTTAATAAAGCAAAACATCAATTTGTAAGTGTGCCATTTGTAACTTCAAATACATTTTAAAATTTATGTCTTCTTTGGAGTAATAGTCCTATTTCTTTTTACAAGAAACAGGCATATTATACCTGTTCTCAGGTGTAAAACCCTTGCTTTGGGCTGTACACACAGGCATAAACTAATTAGATTCTATTTTTGAGGATTTTTAGAACAAAAATACGAAACCCATTTGCTTCAGACAGTACTGATGAGTGTAAAAAAAGATTTGTCTTTCTTGAGTGATTAATATTTCACGTATAGGATTACACTGAGTGATATTCTGGTGTAGTAATGCATCTAGAGTGGAAAGGGTTGTGCAATTATACAGCCAGTATTAAATAGCTGTGTTGTTTACTATGGGACTCAATGCTGCATTTCGGATACTGATATCTTGCACTCACTCTAGTATTTTAGAGGAAACAGTTATTTACTTACTTGAGAAGATAAATATTAATTCTGTATTACACATATTTCAGTGACGATCTGAAGTGCAAACCTATGTATGCTCTTTTATTGACATTCTGTAGAAGTTCTCCATTTTGCCTCCCACTCCCTAGACTTCCAGAGTCAATTGCTCTTATCAAGGAAGAAATAATAGAAAACAGCATTCACTTCTAAACATATTTCAAAATTGTAAGGCCTAAGTTTTGAAGGTCCTTTCTTAAACCTTCTGAAAACTGCTCTAGACCAAAGATGTTTCTGGAGAAATGTATGTCTTTGCCATTTAAATTCATTCAAGCATTAAAAAAACAGCATCATCAAGGAACATGGGGGTTTAAAAGTATGCAAGAGATAAATTATATATCTTAATTACTTATAACTGTAAGATAGTTGACATGCTATGTCAGATCAAAGGTCTATCTAACAAAAGATGCTGGTTTTAGCAGTGGTCATAAGGGATGTTCAAAAACACCAGGGTAAGAAACAACAAAGAATTCATGAATCTTCCCCGTAACACCTTAGCCACTCATAGTGCCCTATCACTGGTGAACTGTGCTGAAGAGTATGCTAAAGATTTCCTCTTTAGATTAGAATCCAAAATACAAACCTACTGCTGTTCTTGGAGAAGTAGCATTTCTTGCTTTGGAAAAAAGATGCTTCCTTCTACTTTTAGTCCACCAAGGCACTGTGGCATCTGTGTTTTGTGGGTAGCCCGGAACTTGATCTACCTGATCTGAACAGATGCCAGAGCTTTTTGGTATACCAATAGAAGACGAAAACCTACTGAGAAGGAGGGCACATTGGCACAGGATAAAAGCCAAAACATCTGCATTTGCATGACTCCCTGATGTCTTGGACTGTGAAGAGTGTCTGTGACTTGACTGCAAAATGTCAAGATGCACTTTTCTGTTTAATTTAAAGAGAAATTTTGAAATACCTCTTTCTATGGAAATCTTCAGAGAGCAGATGGGACTGTTGATGGGAGGGGAGAAGTTTCTCTCTGAAATACGAGGCCATAAAGCCAAAGACCTTCAGGCTGTATCAGTGAAGTTCAGTCATTTGATTAACATCAGAAGGTGATTAACATCAGAAAAAGTGTTGTGTTTTAGAGTGGGAAACTTCCACTGATACTCTTCCTAGATACCAAGAACAGATAGCTTGCCCAAGGACAAATAAGAAATCTGTGGCACCATCAGAAGAGTAGTCAGGGTTTCATGTTAAATGTTGGTGCTTTAAAAGCAGACAGTCCTCTGCATATTATTCAATAATAGCTGGAGAAGTATTGGCCTTGTGATGAGCACTTTCTTTTGGGCACAGCTAAAAATGCAGGTTGTGAATTCTTAACCTTTTGTGATGCAGCCTTTGTCTGGGGGAGCAAAGCAGCCGTTCTTTGCTTGGGGCAAAGCCAGAGTTGAATCCAAAGCCAGCAAAGTCCATCTGTCATATTTGCAACAGATTGGCCAAGTTTGTAGTGCAGATTTACACCATGGGCTACAACTGTCAAGAAACACAGAATCACAGTGATACTCACTAGTTTAAAATTGCAACTTTCTTAAACACACTAAAGTATTTCTTTTCATTGTGGGAAACATAAATGCAGGTATAATCACGACTCACTGGAGAAGCTGCGAAAGTGAAATTATGTTGGAATATGGTTCCCACCTTTAGCTGCTTGGCTACAGATTCATGCTAATTGTTACTCTATTTCTGCCCTAGTAAATCTACCCATTTATTTCATTGCAATGAAAAACTTCAGAAGAGGAATAGGGACACTACAAACTCCTCTCTCTGAACCAACTTCAGAATAAACAATAGAACTCTGTGGAGAAGAGCAATGTGCTGAAAATTTTATAAAACAGCAATGGATATATCCGCTCACAGCAATAAATGAAGTCAAGGGAGTTTGCCTCTTTCTCTTCCATTTCAGTTCCTTAAGGCAAGGTTATTTTTGCCTCCCTGAATCTGTGAACTTTTTGGAAAACTTCACTGCAGTCTTGAAATCATGCCTCCACCCTAGAAAGCAGCAGTTTAAAGTCAGGCTGTCATTACAGTTCTCATTGACAAGTTGCAATACTCTAAAAAAAACTAAAGTGTGCCAATTTTACAAAGCCAACTCACATTTCCCATGCACTGAGTGGCATTGACAACGGGATTTCACAGTTAATCACTTTATGTTCCAACATCTGAGTGTGACAAAGTCACTGTTTGGATCTACTCTAAGTCCTGGAAAATGTTGGAATGATACACATCTTCAATAATAAGCCATGCAATTATTGAGTATGGTTTGTTTGAATAAAATTTTAAGAAAATTCTGAGAATACAGCTTTAAATATTCAGTCCTTTTACTCCACTGCAACATGTGTACTTTAAATGATTTATAAAGATATATATTAAAGTTTGTCTGGTATTACCATATATTAAGAAAATAATTGACTTTGTAAAATATCTCACCACCTGTTTTTTCACAAATGGAGAAAATATTCAATATTTCATAATAAAAGTAATTATAGTATTTCTGGATACTATGAGTTTTCCTGATTTTTTTTCTCTGACATNCACATAATTTGTGCTTATCTTCATTTAGCAGACTTATTTCCATAATCCACATTTAGGTCCAAATCTTATATTTCATGTATTTATCCGAGCAGTAAATACTCCACAAAGCATCTTGACTTGCCTCATGTATTTTAATTTCTTCTGTTATTTTAAAAATTATGTTTCAATGATTCTGTTAATTAACATTTTCCTTAGTCTGATTTTGCTGTGTATTATCACAGCACATGAGATATCATACATGTTTCCATCTCACATCAATATAATTTTCAGTCCCCAGTCCTCCATTTCTGTTCTTGGCAATTAATTTCCTACATCTGATTTACTGTCAATCATTTCTTCTTAAGACATGCCTGTTTCATAAGCCTAAATCTAGATGGCATTCCTGTGCACTTCTAGTACTCTTCTTTCTTACAAACACTATTGAAGTATAAACTTCTCTAAAGGAAAATAAGAGGATATGGGAAAAATAATATTCAAGCACTGTTAGCAGCTGCTACTACTCAGGAAAAAAGCTGCAGAAAGGTACTACAAAAAGGATCAGCTAGTTTCAGGCCACAGGGACTGAAGGATTAACCAAATTTTTCCTCTGTATTTATCAGTTTTATTTCTCTTCACACTTTTTTCTTTTCTTGCCTCATGGGGTCACCTGTCCTTCTCTCCTTCCTTATGAATTCATATTCTAGTTCTGTACTTACCTTTCACATCCTTCAGTATGGTAAGGTTATTTTTCTACTGTTATTTGTGACTAGCAGACTTCTTCAGAGAATCACAGAATGGTTTGCGTTGGACAGGACCTTAAAGATCATCTGGTTCAAGCATAGAATACCTGCAGCATGTTGTACACGCCAGCATCTTCTGACCTTTCTGTGCTCTTTTATTTCTGTAGTTGTTCCTCAATACTAGGCACTGTCTTTCACTTTTTATACTTAGCCTTCCCCGAAGAAAAGTTCTGAAAACTCTCTTTACTGACACACTTCTTCGGCTGGATTACATGGCTGTGAGATTCTCTATTTCAGTCAGCAACAGCGGCTTTAACTGTCCATCAACTGTGAGCAGAGATTTCCCTCAGCAGTAAGTCCTCTGTCCTGTCACAAAATGCAGACTCTACAAAGCCCAAACAAGTTCTGCCATCATAGAGACTTCCACATTGTGAAAAAATGAAACGCCATGCCCATCCAGGAAAAGATTGCAATATACTATTTTTTTTTAAGTGAATTGTTTGGGTATTTTCCCCTTCAAGGTGGGATTTTCCCTTTATTTAAGCAGTTGACTATCAGAACCCGCAAAGTCTATGACCAAAGTCAGAAATCCTGTTTACTGTCACATGAACTACACTGAGCCTGACAGAGACTGTCAGAATCTCACAGGCTCTGCAATGGGAATTTTTCCAACCTGCAATGGGAAAAATCTAGCAAAGCACTAGGTAAACAACAACAATAAAAAAACCATACAAGACTTCGACAGAATTATATAATCCAGACCACTCGTACTATTGAACTGCTTCATCTTTGATTTCAGCATGCATGTTGTTTGTAGGTAGAACTGGAAGATAGAAGGTAGAACTGTGCAACTCATGGTGACTTCAGTCTATAAATGTGCTCCAGCTGACAGTTCATCCACTGAACGATGGGCCACTCACTGGCAAACTGGCTGGCCTCTTGAAGTATCTACTGTTGGGCTGAATGTGTAGATGATTCTTTTATTTTCCGTGTTTCTAAATTGAATGCATGTGAGATTATCAGTGTGAGAGTCCAGGGAGTAAGTGCTCTGTGGCTGAGATTCTTTTGTATCTCTTTGAACAGAACTTAACCAAAATGAAATCACAAAAATTACATATCTCAAATTATAAGATCAAAGTTCCAAATTTTAGTTCTATATATATATATAAAGAAAAAACCTTAACTGCTTCCTAAACTTTTAATATGCATATTTCTTAATAACAAATGCCATTATAAACTCTAGTAAAAATGCAGGAAGCAGTTAAATGAAGACAATACTTTTATTGCTCTTAACACACTGTTAACATACACCCATTATTTGGTCTACAAACCTTTAGTCAAGTGCAGTCTGTTAAAAATAATATTGTTCTGAAGAACTTGCATGGCCTCTAGTCTTTGAATTCAGCTAAAGTAATAAACAAAAGGCAATGATGATTGTGAAAACAAAAAAGAATGGATTGTTTCCTCATTGAATTCTATTACTTTTATTAATAATTTCAGCAGAAACAGGATCATACTGGAGGGCAAAATGCCTGTCACTTTGGTCATAAGACAAGGTAGAAAAGAAGTCACAAATATGAACAGCTATTGCACTAACATTCTATGGTATTGTTCAGTGTTGTTTATGCCAGAAACAGGTCCAAGGGTGCTTTCCCAGGGCAACCCTACTAGCCCATACAAACATGGTTGTACTGTTTCTCATAGTACCACATTTTTACATGGAGTGACAGTGTTTTTTAAGCATGCTGTCTCAGATGCACTGAGTTGAGGTTACTTTCTCCAGATAAAGTGCATAAAATAATGAATGTGTTCTGAGGGTAAAAGTCCTCTCAGGATTTTAGAGACAACTAAAGGAAGAAGCAGCAGCTGCATGATAGCCATCACAAAGCATTTCTCAGAGCATGCATTTACAGCTTTCTGAATACTGTCAGTTACAGAAACAGTCAATGTCATCAACAGAAACTCAAGGAAAAAGCACAATTACAAGGGGAGAAAAGTGCTTGGCCTCATCAAAGGAATTAGTTGAAGCTCATGGGGAAGCACGATGGAAAAGATGCAGGGAGCTGGGCTGACAAAGAGAAAGAAAAGGGAATGTGCTTGCCAATAAATTGTAAAAATAAAAGGACTGGAGTCTGAGGAATAGCCATAAGACCACTGAGTTAAAATGAAAGCTAACAGGAAATACATAAGACCTTTGTTAGAGAAAGGAAATCCTAAAGGCCTCTATCTATTCAAATATCATACCAGAGTGGAGATACCAGGAGCAACTTTTTTCCCTCACATGCAGACTCCAGACTAAAATCAGAGCTATCTTATTAGACAAGAAAGCTTAATTTATTTGTAAAAAACTACTACTGTTTTAAGAACAGTATTACTAAAATGCTTAAATTATTGGTGATTTCATTATAACTACATGTAGAAAATATAAAATAATCTGTTTCTAATAGCAGGTGAGTGGTAGAGGAATGGAAAGCAGACAGCAATAGCAGCTACTACTTTAAATTATCACCAGGTCACAGATTCCTGGTTTTGTTAAAAGCAATAGCAAAATACTAACTTCATTAATGTTGAATTTCCCAAATGAGAATGTTTATCAGATTTTCAGTACAAGGCCTGTTTGCCCAGTTAGCATGTAATTGTCTCTTGAAACTGCAGAGATGAGAGGTATAAAGCAAATCGGAAAAAAAAAAAAACCAACCAAACAAAAACCCCCAACCAAACAAACAAAAAAAATACTCCATAAAATAATCTCCTGAGCTTACACTGGACACAGACTTTTGCATGATTTAACTCTCATTTGTATGAATAACATGAGAACAATCTATGTTAGTAAATGAAACTAACAGAACTGATAGCAATAATCTTATAGCTTTACCAAAGGACTATGAGGAACAATAAATGGCTTTTGTTGCCTATTGAATATATTAGTGTGTAGCTAAACCATTTAAGAATCTCATATGGTCATTACAACTACATTTCACTGCCATGAACATTCTTCTGGATATTTAACACTGAAACAAAAACAACACAAGGAATATAAACGATGAAGATTTCTTCTGTTATGAGAGAGCTGTTACTTAATCCTAGCATTACCTTGAAATATTTAGTATACTTTGCAAATTAACAGATGACAAACTACCCTCCCAAAGTGGAGTGCAAAGTGCACTTTCATTTCAGTTCAGGTTTGCTGTAAGTAGTGCAGTTTTGAAAAGGCTCAAGATGAGTATGAAGGCAGATGTCACTTATTTTCATGAAAGAGTCCTATCATCAGTTCAGGGTACTGATGTTGATCAAGGAAATCTTACAAGTCTTATTTCTTTTCACAGATGCCCTCCCTTATTTCCATTCAGCTGTTAAAGACTTTTCCTAAGGGTTTTGGTATTTCAATCATACTTTAAGAGATAAAACTGCTATGTCTACCTTACTAAAAGTCTTGCATCTTTTTGAAGGCACGATTGTAATACACTGGATACATACAGAGAAAGAAGCAGCAGCTGAATATGTATTGGTAAGACAAGTATGCTTAGAGGTCGACATCAGAGATTTGATTCATTGCTAGCTGATTTAGATAGGCTTCCTGTCCAGAAATAAAAAAGATAGATATTGGCTGCCTACCACCTTTAAAACCCAATGGACAGTCATTGGGGGCAGGCCATAAACAAAGGTAGCTGTTCCTTTAATTTTGCAAGGATGTTTCTGCCGATGTGAAGGAGGGTAGAAAGTCTTTGTTCTGTTCTTCAGCTGCAGTGAACAAGAGACCACACTAATGCGGCTGCTAATGTACCAGTCATTTCTAGTCCTGCCTGGTAGAAGGCACCACCAAACTATAATCATAATGATGGAGTCAGAACATACAGACATAAGCCTTTAAACACTTACACACATTTTCTTTGTGTTATAGTTTTAGAATCTCATGGAATTTTTCTTTCCCCTACCTCCAAATGAGGAGTTAATGGCCCTTATCTTTCTCCACTGCTACATAAGGAAGGGGCAGATGATGAGTGAAGGTGCTATCTAGCAACTCTAATCACTGGGGTGAGTGTGGTAAGGGAAGGTGGCGCTTGGTTTTTGGCTTGCAGGAGAGGAAGACTGCTGTGGGAGAGGGGAGACACATCTCCTTGGCTAGAGCCTCTACCCTGCAGATTTCGTCTCCTTCCCTTTCCTCCATTTCCAATCCCCGGATTTTGTAGTTCCCAGTGCTTCAGAGAGAGAGAGAAAGAGAGAGAGAGAGAGGTTTGCTACCCAGGGCTTTTGCAACAGGTTTTCCTGAGAGAGCCAACAACTGCTGTCCATAGGGGTGGGGAGCCCTCCCCCATCCCTGGCTGCCCAGCTCAGCACATCGTCCATCCTCCAGCCAAGAACTAGGGGAGAGTTTTTTGCCCACGGAAAAGGATCCCAGCTCTCCCTGCTCTGCACGGTGTCTTCCACCGATTCCACACCACCCATCCCAGAGGGAGACACCAAACTTCTTCATCCACCCCCGAGGGCAGCTCCACACTGGCCGAGGAGAAACATCGCCACCTGCTGTCCGTAAATATTACTGTGCCCAGCAGGAGCAGGGACTGCGGAGTGTTCGGGGCGGGGG
>VXAU01003305.1:79444-100604 GCA_013399695.1 Formicarius rufipectus | reverse complement strand
GATAGATAGATAGATAGATAGATAGATAGATAGATAGATGTTAAGAACTGTTATCCTTTCTAGTATCATACCTTAACTAAATTTTGTTTTGAATTTAAAGGAGGCTTGTCTCCTTCTTTGGTTTCTAGGCTAAAAAATTTCTTAATTTCCTCTAAGACACTTTGATACTCATTCAACTATCTGGCTTTTTAATGTCAGTATTCTAAATGTTAATGAACTACAAGCTTTCCAACATAGAAAATATATTTTGTAATACAAAGCCCAGAAAAAATGGGACAATTTAGCACCTTTCTTTAACGAGAAATAGTATTGGATCTCTGTAGTATAATCTTGCAGTCACATATAATTCTGTTGATGCTGACAGTCTGATGACCATATTTGTCCTAAAATCATAATGCTTAATAGGCATTTATTCTTTAGGCTGCTCTGGCATAATCTGTGTTGTGGTTATATACTGTCAAAAAAGCATGCTGTTGCAAACTGTGTGCCCATGACCACTGCCTGTGGTGATCAGTCTGTTTTCACAGCTCTTTGGAAAAAATGACCCAGGATGCATCAGGCATAATGCTGCAGGGTTCAGTAGCACCGCCTGCCTCTCTGTCTTTCCCATAGACCGTCACAACCACAACCCAATAACCACCCAACAACAAGATGAGGGTCACAGCAGGATAGTGTTGATGCTCTGAGTTAGTTAAAATCACAACTCTTGAAACATGGGATTCAAGCTTTCTATTTTACTGCATAAGACAGGGAAATTAATGCATGATTTTTTTTGTTAGAATTAAAGTGACAATCATTTGATTAAAATTACAATCACTTCATAAGCCTAGTAATAAGAATGAAATGAACATAATGGAAAGCATTTTGAACAAAAATAAAAAATTACACATGCAGAGACCCATAGTAAAAATGGTTATAATTAAAGTCAAATGAAAACTTAATTGAATTTCAGGGACTGTGAATGTGACTTATTACAGAAACTTTGTTTGACATGTGTTTCCATTCAACAATCAGCATCCATCTAAGTTCATATGAGTTTGAGAAAATAATCATGTTCCTATTTTAAAATTAGCTAAACTTGGTATCTAAAGCACATAAACTATTTTGTATTTTTGCCTTCAGAACTGGTTGGGAAAAGAATTCTGGTAAAGGTTTCATGATTTTCAGAGGTGTGTCTAGCTCCAGATGATTCCTTTGTAAAATGTCAACCACTGTGACAAGATAAGGATTTACATTAAGAAAAGGCAGATGTGATATTTAGAGATTCTTGATGGAAAAGCTAACAGTGGATATAGATAAAAACAAGCTATATGTATCTGTGCTAAAGGATCTTTTAATTCATAAATTTTTTTGTCTCAGAAAATAATGCATTATTTATTTATTTGAAGGGCAGCATATTTTTTCTTTATGTCACAAGGTCATAAAATAATTTTTCAAACAGAAAGAGTTGAAAAACTCAATTTTTGCTATTTAAAAGCACCATTGCTTTTTCCCTTTCCCACAAAACCTTTCTGCATCAGCAGGACACAACTTTAAGATTACACATGGGCCTTCCTGTTTTGCCAGAGAAAATAACAAAGAAGGCAGGCTGTGTTCTTCCTCCTCATAAATTTGCTGCAAGCTTGTAATTTGCTGACATCACATCTGGCATAACAATCAAAACTACCTTCCCACAGAACATCTGACCAGAGAGTATGGAAAAATGTGTGCAACAACTTTCTCGCTTAAAAAAAGATGAAGAAATTGCATTTCTACTATGTGTAATTAAAAGTATGCCAATGTGCACAGTCCATTTAGAAGAGAGTATTCTGTATGGTAAACATCATCACACATATGAAATTGAAATTAAAGAATAATAATAAAAAAACCAAATACAAAACCAGAATTGCTACTTAAGTGAGGTAATTCAGGAGGAAAATACCTTCTTGAAAATTAAGCTATACATATAAAAATCACTAATCTGACAAATGTATTTATTGCAAACACATGTAATAATGAATGGGACTTTTTTCATGTTTTGTTAAAGCATGAACACTATGGTGGAGGTGAAATAAAAATGAAATTGGCCAGAAAGGTGGAAATATGAGAAGCTCATCAACTACAGTAATCTGCCAGCAGAGATGAACACAAATATTCTAAATCAAACCAAATGAAATATTTTTTCTTTACTGTAAATATTTATCACAGGTAGTATTATAATATAGTGACAGTTATATCACTACTGGAGAATGAACTCCAAAACTCAGAGCTATTACTGATTTGATTCTATGGCACTTAGCAAAACAAACTCGTGAGTTTTACATAACAGATGCAAATCCTTTTCTTCTTGAGTGCTAAAGTGCAATGACGGTATAACTGAATAAAGAAAGTAGAAGGATGTGACACAGTTAATTTTAAAGCACTTAAAGTCTGTAAGGTAGTAGAATAATGCACATTAAGGGGAAAAACAGATTTTGTGATAAAAGTAACTGTCCCATCTGAACTGCCTGAAATGTAGAATCTCATTTGACACAGAATTTTGAGCAGAGGATGTGTTAGCTGTTGGGCGAAAACATGAATTGTTTTTCCTTTTTCCAAGTCAAGCCTTCATCTAAAGATTACTTAAAATCACAAGAATACAAGTCATAGCCATAAAACATCTGTACACAAGCATAATGTTCTCTAAAGTCAACAAATGCAATTATCCATGCACATTAGTATCTCAGTCATTTGGAAGTATTTCATCCTTTCTGTCTTCTCAAATGTTTTTCAAACCCATTTAACCTGGACCTTGACCACTCAGATTCAAACCTAATCCTCAAAACCTTTGAACATTAACATCCCTGTGGTAAAGCAGTTTTTGCCACTTCAGATTTTCACATACTGAGCTGCTCAAGTGCTTAGCAGAAAGGTCTGTGTACAAGTCAGAACACTCAAGGAATTGCTGCTTGCCTGTCTCTTCTCCATCTGTTACAGTTTTCATACAGCATGTGGAAGACAGGGATATAGTTCTGTTCTCTGAGTGGTGAAGTTCCAACTTAAACACTTCTTTCCAGCAGGATATTGAAGCTCAAGACACTACTCAGACTAAATTCTACTTAACTCCTGCTATAGTATCTCAGTACTTTTAGGTCTCTTCTAACACATACTGCAAATCAAACCCTTAATTTCCTAACACAGTGATGCATCAATATAAAGGTTTTCATTTACTCCTATGAACTCAGCTTGATTTTGTAGTTAATATCAGCTCATGATATATAAGACTGTCTTTTAAATAGATGCTTATATCTTCATGCTGTATTCTAATTTGACTCACATAATAGAAAGCCCCTTAGAATATCTACAGGGTAACTGTTGCAAATAAGCAACTATTTAATCAAGAGTTCTTGTTAGTTCGTTCTTCTTACTAGTCAGCAAGTTTATATTAAGCACAGTTTAATTACTTAATGAGTAGAACCAGTTCTCACTGTGAGTAAAGATTTTAAATTCAGCTCAACATCTTAATTTCACTATCCTCACTAGCACTAAGAAGTTATTTGTCTAGTAGTCTCACTGAACATTATTCATATCTTCATGTTCACATCTAGAAGTAAAAGGTACTCTACATAAGCACTGCACAAGGATTCATAAACAGAAAATTATCTGTTTTCTCATTACCCTGAAAACTATATGAAGCAGTTCAAAAATAGTTGCTATTAATCAAAAGCAAAAAACAGATACTTTTTTTAATAATCTCAACTGCCTTGGTTTTTAGATTTTAAATACTTATTTTATTAATGTGTAAGGTAATACCACTTCCAGTCTTCCATTCTGTATTGACAAAAACTACATAAAATTTACAGGAGTTGCAATAGTCCATCAAAGTTAATTCCTGAAAGTTTACAAAACTCCCAAAGCTACTTAAAGGAAATACAGAGACAGATGACAAAATACAACAACCTTAAATAGTTATGAGATCGCTTTTTGTTTGTTTTTGTTTGTTTGTTTTGTTTGTTTGTTTTGTTTTATGTTGTTTTTTGAAGCCCCAGGAAAAGATACATTATTCTATTAGTATTTTTTACAAATTTGATTCCAATGAATAAAAAACTGGAAACTAAAGGAAATTGCCTCTTTGTTCTCACATTTAAAAAAAAACAACCAAACTTAGAAAGTATTTAACATCTCAGTAGTAGAATCAAATTATCTAAATACATTCAAGACAATTTGATGCTAAGGTGTGATTCAGCATACTTAGCTAACTGTAATGCATTGCATAATTAGTATATCCTTTTTTCTTTTATTGAAGATCTTACTTTTTAATGAAGTTGCTTTAAATGAATTTCATTCAGTAATTCTCCAGGAAATCTTATTTTTATATTGGATCTTAGTTTTAAATTAAATTCAAATATTAACTAAAAAAAATGCCTTTATAAAAATGGTTCTTTAAACCTAAGTTCTTCTATAAAATTATTGACACATCTATATGTGCCTTTTTCTATATTTAAATACATAACTTAGGCCCAAAAAAATGAAATGTGCAAAAGCAGTATTTAATGACAAAGTTAATAGGCTATTTTTTGTAGGCATCCAGCTAGATTATTTGAATTCCTGTACATTTGTTTTTTTCCATAATACTCTTCCCAGATTTCAGTCAGTTCCTAGTTTTCTTGTATTTCATATGTCAGTGACTCCTCCCTTATAGTGAAATGAAAAAAGAATTTTTTAACTTCTTGAATTTCCTATTTTATTGGACAGGATTATACACCAGATACTTTCAAGGCTGTGAAAAAATTATTTTTCAGATCTAGCTCCTAGATCCATAAGAAGTGCATCTTTTATCACTGCACTTCATCAGTTTCAAGACAGTGCCTCTTTCAGACTGCTTCACAAACCATCACCTTTAGAATCGTGAATGATTTATAGGTCCAGATCAGGAAATATTTTCTTTATCTCCCCCAGGGTGTGCAGTGTCTTCAGTCAAGATTTAGCTCTCGTATAAATAATTGCAGAGCTGTTTACTGGTACTTTATAACTGAGTATAGAAAGGAGTATTTTTCCCTTGTTCCAAAAGGGTCCATAGAAGTTTCTGCTCCAAACGAGCCCTGTAACATTGTTGTTATCCGTCGGGATACGCACCTGTCAGAAACTGCCGAGAAAATAATGTTTACTTATGGATGAAACTGTTTGCTGCTGCCACAAACACCTGCTGTAAACCCTTGCCATAAAGCTGCTGTTTCTGCAAGTTTGTATACTGTTTAAATGTTATACTTAAGACAAAAAGATGTATTAGATAGGTAATTAATACCATTCTACTACTTCTGTATGTCCAAATGTTCTGCTTAGTTCTGGAAACCCCAGTTACCGCCCCCTGATTGGTTGATGTATCCCAAAACCTCATTGGCTAGCAGGTGGAGCAATGCTGCTCCACCCTGTGGAGCTGAGCCACCGTCAGTTCTCCCTTATAAGTTATAAACCCTCCTTCCCTTCTCCTTTTGTGTCGTGGTCCGCCCCTGTCTCCACCCAAGTTCTAGAACCCTCTGAACAAACGCTATAAGTATCCCATGCTCTCCTCAATAAAGTGTTCACGCCCACCACCCCTCCCTCTGTGTGGACCATGTCCCTCTTTCCCTTTCGGACTGCGACAAATGGCGCCCAACGTTATGAAGCAAATCATTCTGCCTCCCATGTCCTCCACAGTGATGGCAATTATCCATAAATTGGAGCTCCAGCTGTGTTTTACAAGACTTTCAGTTTTGTTACACAACTTCTTAATTATGTCTTTCAGAATAGGGAGTGTGCATTACACAAAAGTCACATTGAAGTTTACCTGTCCTTCTCAAAATCAATTTTTTTCATGAGATGTGCCACTCCTATGCCCTCAAATGCTGATTTTTACATCTGGATTTTCTAACTTCAATTTTTTTCCATTTTCTCACCTGATGTCTTTGTTTATAACTGATGTGAAAACCATGCCTCTTTGTAGCAGTTATTCCTGGGGTGTGGGGAAGTGTTTGCTTTGTGTTGGCTTTCTTAGCAGAACCTGAAACCTTGTCTAGGTGTCTTTGGCCCACAGCTTTTTCCATGACATGAAAAAAAAAATAACTACAACAAACCAGCTCTTCCTTTTGTCACTTTTCATTAAGTTTGCTTTGGAATAAAAACTTGTTTTCTTATGTGTCATTTTGGATAGGCTCTGGACTAAAACCATTTTCGTATCACATAAGCAATTCACTCTATGAATTTGCATTTATCTACAGTGCAAAATGGTTATAACTTTTAATTTTCAAAGAAAAACACTAAAACTAGTAACAAGCTTATTGTAGTCAATGAGGACAGGTTCATGAAAATCAAATCTCTGTCACAGGTGAATGAGGCAAAGTGTAGTTGACAGAAAACATTAAGAAACATGCCTTAGTTTACTTACAGGCAAGTAAATCAACATTTCTTTCTGCAGTTTGAACACAAGAAAAAAAAAAAGTTGTATCCTTTTCTTTTAACTAAGTGTAGAAAAAGAATATAGTGCTGGTTTTCATTGTGAAATCAACCCAAATCTGATTAGAGGTGAAATTACTAACAGTGCAATTGGAAAGGAATTGGAAATTTTCCCTTAGCTGTTTTATGAATGCCTATTTTAAAAACAGACTAGTTACATTGGCAGATGTATTCACTGACAGATAAATTACCAGCATAACACATAAATTGCATATCAGGTTGGACATTGGCTTCCTAAATCTAATCACAAGAAGTTAGACTACTTCTTTTCTATGTTGCTGAGGCCCCATAACTGCATTGGTATAATATTTTTGAAGTGAACAGTAATTGAAACTTGGATATTTTATAGCAATACCTTCTAATGCTTAACAAAGACATGTAAGCTATATAATCTCTTCTGTGTATGTTCCCACATCTGTATTGTGAGAGGACTTCTTCCATACCTGTTCTAACTTTTCAGTATAGTACTGTTGCCTAAAATGGATGAAAAGAACTTTCCAAACAATATTTAGTATAGATAAAATAGAGAGTAGGTCCTTCATTGAAAGCATTTTCAGGTGCAGAAAAATACATATCTGTACACCGTATCATAAGACTCTCACAAATTTATAACATTAATTCATTATCATATCTAATGAATACATTCAACCTAAGAATTGTCCACTCCCAGAACATCCCTGAGGTCTGCCCCTTGGCATGCCTCCCCGGAATTGAATCAGAGATCTCAAGACCTCTTACTTTTTCACATCATCATCTTAACATCACATGCATTCTTTGGAGCTTCTCCAAGGTTTCTGGGCCTTCTGCTTTGCCTACAATGATATCTTATTATATCTTCTATGTATGTGTTCCAAACCAGGTGCCTTTGCTAAAATCCTTTCCTTGAAAAGAATGTTAAACAGAATTTCAAGAATGTTGCACAAACTGTGAAAAAGGGGTTTTAGTAACTGTCAACTGCTACCTCAAAGTGTAAGAAACCATACAACTATACTAAAACCTAGAAATACATAAAAAATAAAATCTTAAAGATCTTAAGGTAGCAGTACTACATTTTTGCTATCATCCGTTCTTGATGTAAACAGATATTAGGAAAAAAAAATTTCACTGCTCTGGTCTCTGTTTTTCTTGTCAGTGTATTCTTCCTCTGACTGGTGTCTCCTAACAAGCCTTATAAAGGTTCTTGGCAGCTAACTCGGAAACATTAACAAGGAGCAGCAAATTATCCAACTTACTAAATTTTCCGATAGCCATCTTTCGAATTTAATTATCGGCACTGTTTTTTGCCTACCACTCAAAGACAATGATTTGCCTATTTCATGAACTGCATTATCAAGGACTTTTCATCACTGTAATAAATAATAATTCTGCCAGATTCTAACAGAACATCACTCTAGTGAGCTATTAGCAAGCTCTTAATAGTTATCACTTCAATACATCTGATAAGGATCGTCTTAATACAGAAAAATCATGCAAAGACAAAAAAAGCCCCATGGGCCTTGCTGTAGCCATGACAGGACTATGTTGCTAATGCATGTGGAAACAGGGGATGTCTTCCCACTCTTCCAGTTGTTTAAGCGAGTACTGCCTGTAGGACAGGTCATAATTATTATGCAAACACATGGGATAAGAGTTTCCCGCACATTTGTGTTATAAAATTTAAATTAATAGGAGAAGAAAAAATTGTTAAAATAATAAAAAAGAAAGTGGGAAAAAAAAAAAAAAAAAAAAAAAGAAGCAGGTCAGAGGATTTCATTTAGACAAGCTCTTGAGACTCATTTATATATCCCAAGCATTTAGCATATTGGGATTAGAACTGCATGAAGGTAATTTCAACTGCTTTAGCTTCTCTTTCCTCACATAAATGAAATCAAATTTTATCTTATGCTAGTAAGAACTGCAAAAAAAGACCAGCCTGTCACCTGTGTATATATACATACATATGGCTGTCTCTACACTGAAAAGTGTACCTTCTGTTCCCTGACTGCAGTCCCTGCCTTACTCTCAAGCAGTGCAGACTGGCTTCTGCTTGCTTTCCAAAAGCTTTGAAGACCACAGGTGAATCTAGACTTGTTCTAGACCTCTTCAGAGCGGCTGCAGCCCTCAGAAGGCATAATTCTTTATTTATACTTTCTTTTCTATTGATTCAGAACAGAATTGTGTCCTGTAGTTTTATATAGCATGAAATCAAGGGTTTACTCCATTTTATGCCACGGGTGGGACACAAGATAATTCTGTGGGCACATTTAGGAATTAAAGGACTGTTGGACTTCTTCGGAGACCTATGAAGGTCAGAGAGAAAAAGTCCATCTCTTTGTTATATCCATCTCTCATAGTGCAAAAGGTTTCTAGTGAACCATCACTAGACCAACATCTGGATTTTGACCTGGAGGAAACCAGTTGCTTCAGTCCAAAAGGATACCCAAAGACAAAGTAACACTTGTCAAATAGAACTGAGTTCCATTGGTGAGCCAAATCTTTGGATGATGGAGGCCTTTGAATTAACATTTCTTTGGCTGCTAATTCACAAAATTAATATTTATTTGGCTCCTTCATTTGACAGATCTGGATGATGTTTTAAAAAAATCAGAGATGACACTGATGGCAAAACTGTGCTTTAAAATAATAGGCAGAGGTTGTGTTCAAATTGCTTGCTTTTCCAGAATAATGAACTACTCTGGTTGACTTTTTGGATGGTTGAATTTTTATGCCTTGTTAGAAGACTGATCTAAATTTATTACATCTATAAGATTTACACTAAAACATAACCTATTACAAGAAAAACCACTAATGATCATGAATTAAAAGAACACTAAATTCTATTAAAACTTCTAAAATCTTATTAAAAATAATTCTTACTGTTTCCATTGATATCCAATGCTTCTTCAAACAGCATTTATAGTTATGTTATGTTGCTGATCTGTTTCAGTTCAAATCTTACTCCAAAATAACTTAAGTTGAACAAATATCATATCACTGAAACAATGAATAGCTGAATAGTGTTTAAAAATTTGGCTGGAAGTTTATTAACAGGGGGAAAGGAGACTAAATAATGTTATCTTAAAAAGAGTGATTAATTTCTCATGACTTGATCATTTTTTCCCTCAGTGCTGTACAAAGAACAAATGCACTGAAATGTGATCTAAAAATAACAATCTTTTGCTTTTCAGATTTTGAAAGCCTCCATTTAAAAATCTAGTTATGAATTAATCTTTCAAATACAAAAGGAAGAAAATACTAAAATATTCACTGTCCATATGCAATTTTTATAATTTTTAATGTGTTAACCATCTGTCAAACTATTCATGTACAATGTTCACAAAACCTCTCAAGATCTAACCT
This sequence comes from Formicarius rufipectus, assembly GCA_013399695.1. Lineage (NCBI taxonomy): Eukaryota > Metazoa > Chordata > Aves > Passeriformes > Formicariidae > Formicarius > Formicarius rufipectus. The sequence goes on along the minus strand of VXAU01003305.1, from coordinate 90,815 downwards.
AAATTAGTTATGAATCAAAAATTATGTATACTTCTGTATACATCTGTAGACTGAAATAATCTTGAAAACTGTTTTTAAAAAGTATTCTACTGTAATTTTAACTCCAATTGTAAGACACTGACTTCTAAATATTTGTATTTATGCTAGAAATAGAAATGTGACATACAAATGAATTCATCTTGTTCCTGTTATAGACGGTGCGTAACTAAAATTACATTCCACGATTCTTTCCATTATGCATTTATGAAATAATTGCAAAATTCTACAGAAACTGAATTTAAACTCAGATTCTACAAAAGTGTAAAATGGTTCCCAAGAGAAAGTTGATGTTAAGCCATGGACACTGAACACAGAATGAACATGGGAGAAGAACTTTTATAAAGCAGTCATAAAAAAAAATAAAAAATAAAAAATTAACCAGCCAACCTGTACTATGGGATCAAATGGAACCATAACTTTTTTACTTTTTTCAATTGAATAACACACAGAAGTACTCTTCCATAGTCGTTGCTGATGTTTTGAGACTAAGCCTTGCTGAAATTCCAGTAGATCCACATTCGAAAGATTCACTACAGATGTATTACAGTTATGAATAGAATGACAATTTTATGATTTTTTGTTTATATCAGACAGAGCTCTAAACTTTTACATTGAACTTTCAAAAAAATTAAAAATTTAAAAAAAAGTAAATATATCAAACTCTCACAGCTGTCTAAAATCAATACATGAAGCAGGTGCCTGGAGTGTGGGTGAGATGGTATGTGCTGAAGAAACAGAGATGTGCAGCTGTGCTCACATCTCTGAATACAAGGCAGTCTCTTGTGAAGGGGGCATCTATTCAAATAATCACAGTAGGAAAGTGAATACAGGTCTCCTACAGGCTAGAGGTAGCCGCTGAAATTCTGGGACAAAGTGGGATTTGAGGCACTCGCACATCTTCATAGCTTATCTCCTTGACTGGTGTGATGTTTTCAGCATTATTTTTATGTCCTTTAGTAGTATTGCATAGTCAGTGTGTTGTCTAAATTGGATGTTATGAAATCTTCTGAGACCTGGTCAAAACACCAGCATTTTGGCAGCTGGTTCCAATTTACAGATAAGTCTGAAAACTGACTAAGTATTAACCTTTTGTTCAGTGTTGGGCAAGTAGTTTGTGGTTATTCAGAGCACCTCTCCATAAAAGACTCAATATTCTTAGAAATTCCCATGAGATCGAATGAGTCAACCAGGAAACTGAAAAAGAAGAATCTACTTCTACCATAGGATGGGACAATCATTTAGGGAAAATCTGAGGTTTAGTGGCACAGAATTTACATATTATTGGTGACAAACTACTATTGAACAGCCCGCCCTTTCCAATTTTTTCATCTGTATTTCAATACACTTGCAATGAACTTAATTTAATTTTCTTTGTTCTTAATGGCTAGGAATATAATTGTCCCTCAGAGAAAAGCTTTCAGCCAAACCACATAAAAGCACTTCTGCTGCAACACTGGTGTTTATGAACTATTGTTTGAGTGCATTAATGTGCTGCTGTAGTAATAGATAAGGACAGAAGTGTGTGGACAGAGAGGCCAGAGTTTTTTATAAAGACTCTTTAGGGATGAAGAAACAATCTTTTCACTATAATAAATCATAAGATGTTACAGGGAAAAATGAAATCTCCTTTGCAGGAATGAAGAAATCACCAGACATCAATGGAATTACATTTGGTGCACTTATGTATTATTCAGTAGACAACAGAGAACGTAGTAATTCATTTTGGAGAGGATAAGATTTGTCCAGATGAATCTTTCAAAGCCAGCCAAAGTCTTTTTCTCCCCATTAGTTTACCCAGCAACAAAATCATGGCCAGAAAAAAGCACTGAAATGAAGTGAAATAAACCCTAACTATGGATTAGGACATTCATAGTAGTGCTAGTGCAGTGTTTTCAATGTTTTTCTACCAAAAAATCAAACTCCATTTCTATTTTAAAGTGTTCTGTTTAATTACAATTACCATAGTAATTTCAGACAAATTGACTTTATTTTCATGGATGTTTAAAAAATACCTCTGCCCACAGACAGAGTCTCTGTAGTTTATCTGCTTTTCTTTAGAAAAGCATGGATTTCCCATAGAAATCTCAATGTGTCTTGGCTCCTCTGTAATACACCTCAATATCCTCTTTTAAATCAGGGACCCAAAACTGAACACAATACTCAAGGGGCAGCCTCACCAGTGTTGCGTACAGCAGGACAATCACTTCCCTGGTCCTGCTGGCTACAATATTCTTAGTATAGACCAAGTTTCCAATGGCCTTCTTGGCTACCTGAGCACATTGCTGATACATATCCAGCTGGCTGTCAACCAGAACCCCTGAGGCCCCACTCCTTGTCATTACCAAGGCTGTTGAGGTTTTGACCTTGTCTGTCATTTTCCCTGTCCTCAAGTCTTCTTCCAGACTTTTTCCCAGCATTCATATGTCTCAGAATACCATTTTGAATGTGAAGATTTAAGATTTTTTTTCTGTCTTTTGTGCCAAAAGGATCCACAAGTTTAAAACACTGAACTTTATTTTCTCTAGCTTTGTGAAATGAAAGCTTGACTTTCAGAAGTTTCTATATGTTTACCTGAGTTTATCCTTTTAGACGTGATGGCCTACGTGATCCTTTTGAGACTATGTAACTAATAGTGTCATATGTAGATAAAAGTTTCATAGATGAAAATGTAAGTCTTATGGGTTGGATTAGACAGGAACAGAATGTTATACATTTGATTAAACACCATCCAGTGCAATATTTGCTGGTGAAACTTTATCTTGGCCTTTCTTATGCACTGCAAAACAGCTTTGTCATAAGAAACTGTTTTATCTTAGGTGATTTTATATCTATTTGCAGTTCTAGCAATATTAATTAGTACATAAATTTTTATAACACAAGGGGTTTTCCACTGTTCTCATCACATTCCTTTTCCATTGTATGCAGTGGTGGAGAGAAAACACTAATCCTGAAGCTGTAAGGTCAGATGACAAGGTTCTAGAAGAATCCGAGGGAAAGCAATTTTAAAAAAATAAGTTAAGCACTTGGCTGCTAACATTTTGAAAACTATTGTTTCCTGCTTGATGTGTGTTACTGTACATTTTCTATACTAGAAGCAAGACAGCACGGTAGAAAGGATGTGATTTCACTAATAACACTAAGTATCACTTTGGAATGGGAACTACATTATATAACTATTTCCATATTAAAAAAAAAAAAAAGAAAATATAACCAACTTATAATTCCAGAAACATTGGGAAAATTTAGTCATTTAAATTATGTAGAAATATTGCAATCGGCTGTGAAAATTATTTGCAAAATAATCACACTTATGAACCAACTTCTTTACACAGTCAAAGAGTTCATCTATGAAAAGAAGTAACAGCTGCAGAGAATTGCTCACGGTAAAGTAAGCAGTGTAGTCTGTTGAACATCCATAATAATAAAAAAATATTTAGCCTCAGGCTGTTATTGCACAGTCATAGCTTTAACTTACAGTATGCACATACTTCAATTACACTAATATGCTTGTCTGTCCATTGAACTTCTATTAATTTCTGATTATTAAAGTCATTAGCATCATAAATAAAACCAGATAAAACTATTGGTTTAAGAGGAGGAATAAAAGATAGTATCTGCTTTCCCAAAAGTTGATCTGAAAACTGTATTAATTGTTCGGTTTTTTATCTTTTGATGTATAAAAGCAGTCTAAATATTATATATGCATTAAAAAATTTCAAGTTCTCTCAAAGATTTGTGGAAGGAGTCTGAATAATTTTCCTGTGAATTTTCACATCTTAATTTAGGGTGTGAATATGCTGAATTAGAGTTTTTTGTAGACTTCTTCCTTCTTACTCTCACAGTTCTCCCTGCTTTGCCTCTCATTATGCTCCAAATGTACTAAATTTATCACAGATGCAAAACTTTTGAACAGGGAAAGAAAACAGGAATTTATTTTTTTTTTAATTATGGTTCTTGGCATATCTAGTGAACTGTTCTGTGAGTACTCCTTTCTTGCATTGTAGTTGACCTTTGACATACTGCTAACATAAAAGAAAAAAAAAGTGAATAAAGAAGTGAAGTGAAATTTAAAATGTTATCTAAGAAACTGCATGTGGTTAAGGACATGTTAAAGGTTACTGATAAATTCTATTATTACACTGATTTTCAACTTTTTTTCTCTCAACATCAGGACATCCTATCTTAGCAAAGTGATGGATAAGGCAAATGAAAGTGCACTCCTTGAGACCTTTGTGATGCTTGCCTCCTTAAACCAATACCCCCTCTGGCCTTTATCTTCTTTTTTTCATGTCCCAAAACAGTCTTGGAATCTCAGCTGTCCCTTTCCAAGATGGACTAGTATAGAACTTGTCCTCTCCCTGGTTGCTTTCATGATGGACTACAGCACTGATCGTATTTCTCCAGCAGCCAGACCTCAAGCAGTTCTTGACCAACATCTCTGCAGTGAATGTACAAGTTCCCTGTCCATGAAGTTTTGATAGTGACCCTTGAAATATATATCAGTTTTAAGACAAAACAACATCAACAAAACCATGGAAGTTATACCTACTGTAGAATTTAAAACTAAGATGCATATCCAGCATCCTTTACTTACATAAATGGTCCTCTTGTCTTAACAGCACTTACAGGAGCACTACAACAGTGTCCGACTCAAAGCCTTCAGATCCTCAGTTGATGTAAACAACAAAAGTCCATCCAGGTCAAGATCTGTCATATCAAGTTGCAGGTGGTGAGGGTGTGCGACTCTGACATCGAGGCAAGAAAGGAGAATGCACACTTCTGAGGCGTGAAGCAGAAATGGCAATTCATTAACATGGCTTCTGCCTTTTATAGGGTCTGGCTAGAACTTTCCAGAAGGGGGTGGAACTGGGGTGGAGTTAGGGTGGAGCATGCAAAACAAGGGGTTGGAATAACCATATAGGGAATACACTGTAATGTAGTAAAAAACAACGAATCACAGGGTAGGATTTGAGGCCATGAGGGAAAAAGGAATTTTTCAGCAACTACAATAGAAGATATAGGGAATTATACATTAACTGCAAAACCCTTAACAAAACCCAAAACACCAAGTCCATTATAGTGAAAAACAGTCCAGTCTTCTTCACACACTTGTCTCTCCATCAATGAAGATTCATTGTCAGGCTTTGCCTTTCCAATCTTGGTAGCTCCTTCCTCCTACAAAGGTGAACTTCCCCTTAATTGGTTAGACTCTGGTGTTACAAATGCCAGGGTCATGGGTCTGATCCCCATACAGGCCATTCACTTAAGAGTCAGATTCAAGGATCCTTGTGGGTTCCTTTCCAACTCAAAATATTCAGTGAAACCAAGATCTGACCTACAGAGGGCCATTTATAACTGGCTTGATTAAGGCAGGAAATAATTATGTTCAGTAAGGTCGATCAGAAAATATGGACTTTGGCAACCAGGGTAGTAACATGTGCAGAGATAGCCACAGCATCTGTCTTTTGAGCACTCTAAGTGAATTTCTTCCTTTTACCATATAAGAATTGAAGTTCTGATTCTGTCTTGTTACAAATATTATTAGGAAAATAATTAACTGCTTAAACAATACTTACTGATTTGCAGTGTGCTGTCAAGGGAAAAGCAACTCAGCAGGATGCAAGTCTCAAAGACAACAAAGTCCCTAAGTCACTGGGATATAACAGCACCAGTCAAGGTTGTTTGCATGTTCCCTGATTTCATAACATTTTGTGGTATGCAAAGAAACAGGAATACGGAGCCTGGCCACCCTCACACCTTGTAACTCATGTATGTGCAGTGTGTTGGCCCAAGCGTACAAGCCAGGTCTCTCTTTCGGCTTCTCCCTGATAGCATGACAGAAGAATTCAGTTTACTCTCTTCATTTAGTCAATATTTGCTACAGCAGTGCTGGTCTCTGTTTTTCTTCTTTTGAATGCTGATTTGGTAGAGTTTGTGTGACACAGCACAATCAAACATTGCATTTATTCCATTACTATCTCCTTTCATACCTCATCATATTATCATATCCCATCGTAGATTATACCATGCTAATTCAACTCAGGGATTTTTCTCAGTGGAATGCTTTTTATCAGGTATATAATTAGAAGTTAAACAAACTAAGATCAAAAAATCTTACAAATGTCACAGGGAGAAAAGCAGAAACTAGTCTACCTACCCCTACTGAATGTTTCAAGTAATCCAAAATCAAATGTTTCTCATTGGTTCTGAGGTTTGCTCTCATTTGTTAATTTTTTACAACTGAGGTAAAAAATAAATAAAGCAAAATCTCAAATTAAGGAAATGAACTGTACATTTGAGTCTGCTAGGTATTTTCTTGGTTTCCTTACAGTTGTTCAGGTAGATATTGTAAATTTGCAAAATATTTCAGTGAATCTGAATCTTCTAAATTATTTTGTGGGTTTTTTTTTTTTTTTTCCCAGAAAAATTTGAGTGAAATATTATACCCTGGTCCAAAATCAAGCTTTATTTAATTCTAAGCTACCTAGACACTGAGATTACAGACCATATATATTTTTTTCCACATACACCACATGTGAAAAAACAGCATGTGGAAAATTAAAAATCTCTCTGGTCTTCTCTGTCTTGTATTATTTCGCTCTTCAAACATGTTTTTTGTGAGGTTCATTTGAGTTAGAAGTAAAGCAGTGACAAGTCAGAGAGTACAGCAAAAGATAGGAGGCCAAAACTGGGTGACAACAGACAGTCACCCATTTGGAGAGAGGTCCATAAAATGTTCACATTGCATATCATGTGTGCCAGACAGTGACTTGTACATATAGTTTCATATGACTGTGTATATAAGATATATAAAAATGTTCAGGTTGGAAAAGACCTCTAGTATCATCAAGTCCAATCATTAACCTAACACTACCGAATCCACCACTAAACATGGCCCTAAGTGCCACATCCACATATCTCTTAAATACCTCCAGGGATACATACATAAACCACCTCTCAATACAAATTACTTTAAAATTGTCTTTGTTGATATTTGTAATTGATTCTTCCACTTACATATGCAAAATAACACTGTTCTATTATATACTCCTCTGTACTAAGTGGTAGAATAATTGATTTCTCAGTCACATGGTCACTGTGTGCATGCAGGTATTTCAATGTGCAAAATTTTGCATTAAATTTTTCATTTATCACTGCTGAATTGGAAAATTGAGTCAGCAGTTTAGATATGGTAAATAAAGCCATTTTAGAAGGTTATTGAAATGAACTACAGTACTGAAATATTTGACGCCTTTCATCAACTTAACTCCATACAAGGCTCCTGATCAGCAATATTTGAGAAAGTTGTCTTCTGTTCCAGATAAGGCTTGAATAAAAAGTGATGACCATGACAGTTATAAAGAAAACTTCTAGATGGCAATCATAGGAGAGAGAGATATTTTACAATCTAGTCTTTTGATGGTTTTTTTTGTTAGTTTGGGGGGTGGTGATATTTGTACTTCTGAAACAGCATCTACCTTCCTACTGCAAACAAGGTGCAAGTAATCTACTTTGATAAACGCACATCTTCATTACAAATATTAATTGACCTTTCTGTACCTGTTAGTGACAATAAGCAGGCTTTTGCAACAAGCTTGTGAGAATGGAAATGTCAGTCTGCAAACAGCCTCTGTGGTAATATTCCAGTTTATTCCATTGATAGCAATCCTAAGTCATGTCCTCTGAATTTTAATGCAGCTCAGGTTCTGGAAACAGGATCTGTATCAGTAGTATAATTTTATTAATCAGGCTGTGTTTGGGTTGATAAACTAAAGTTTATAATTTGCCTGCAAGCAGTCTGAGCTGTATGTGGGGCCATTCAAATTATGTAGGACCACAGGTTTGAGCTGTGAGCTCCAAGAATGTGATCACTGGATATATTGAAAGTGCCATCAGTTCTTTTATACCTTAAGAGACCACACAGGAGAAGACACTGCACATGTTTCTCAGGAGGTCAAATAACACACTGTTACTGTCGAACTTCAGAAAATAAGTCAACTCAGCAAAAGTTTAAAGGGCAACATTCAACCACAATAAAGCATTTCAGAAAGCATTAACTTAGCACATGCTAACCCATACAACTTGGCAGAATCCAAACCAACTAGCTTTAACTTACCCAGATATCAAGGAGATTAGGAGAAGAAAAGTGAAAAATCAGAGAATTATAGCTACCACAGCAGATCCAACACAGATCCAGCTACGAGGAGTCCAGGAAATGGCAGGGCTGCACCCACATGGTGGCCTTGCAGTGTTGGTTGTATTTGCTCTGGACTCCTGTGGCCATCCCCTCCAGATGGGGATGCCAGTGTGCATGCCATTCTGGGCTGGGTTTGGGACCTCAGAGGGTGTGATGTGGGGCAGGACTCCTGATGTGCCAGTGGCTGACAGCAGTGCTGGGGCTGCTGTGGGAAGTTCCAAAGGGATGGGGTATGGAGCAGGGCGCCATTTCACCTTCATGAAATTTGACCTGTCCCCTCTCCCATGCTCCAACCCGTTTAGCTCCAACTGCTGCTTATTCAGACTGGAACTCCTCCGAAAACTAGAAAACTGATGCACTCCCAATATATATTTGTGTTTTCTTTTACATAATTTTCTCAGGAATAAAAAGTTTCCTTTTCTTTTTATTTTTTTTTTTCCTTGACCTGAACTCCATGGCCCATATCCCTACCATGGATCCCAGATCATACAAAGCTCAAGCCCTAATTTTTAGTGTCAAATCAAAGGCAATTATCCCCTTTCATATCTTTTAAAGTTCTGATTTTTTTCTGACTTTTACTCCCAATGCAGCTCAGCTCTCAGCATAAACGAAAATTCCACTTTAAAGAGTGTAGAATTGGCGGACTGGCACGTAGATGAAGTTACAGATCTCAAGGACACTTTCAAGTTGCGCGAGGTGAATGAACACCCAGTAGGTTATGAGTCAGAAAATGTCAGAATAATCATATTAGGAAGCTTCTATTGCTTACTTGACCTTTTTGGGTTTTTTTTGGTTTTGTTTTTGGTTGGGTTTTTTTGGTAGTTTTTTTGGGTTTTTTTAGGAAAAAAAAAAAGGTTCAAGTCCCTTGCACTTGTTTTCTTCCTCTTACTTAGAAATTAAAAGCATAATTTTAAAGCCAAGGAAGTAATTGGAAACTTTGCATCCTGTTAATATTTTATGTTAGTGGAATGAGTGCTACAAAAGATGGTGGTTTCAAGTGACAATGTATGTACTTCAAGATATTTATTATTAACTCTTATAGACCTCTTTAAAAATAGAGAACCAAGTAAAATACATGTTTTGTAATGGGAGGCATAGTCATAAAATAACTTTTCTTTTTCTGAATACGGTTTTCTCTGATGGAGTAATACGCAATAGCAAAACAGGCACGTCTCCAGAAATTTTCCTCTCAAGGATACTGAGCTGAAGCATATCGACTCTCAGTCTATTTTTGAGGTAAGTACATTATTCTTTTCTTTTTGGCAAAAAGATGAACTAACAACAGTCTTCAGTTCTTGTGAGGCTGTTGTGAGCTGACCAGGTTCCTTGCTTCCTTGATAGCCCCAAAGACAAGCTTTGAAATGTCTGCAGAGATGAAAACATTTATTCATAGCCAGCTACTCCACAATCAGAGGATTTCACCCCACATAAGCACTTCAGCAGGGCTGAGCCTTTATTCTGCAAGCCTAGAGTCAACTGACCTTCAAAGTCTGTGCATGCCATCCTGTGGGGAGTCCTTCTCAAGCTTAGCTGAGGTTTCCATTGCTGTTTTAGAAAGCATTTGTCAGTTTCTGTTCCTACATGAGAAAATGCACTCCCATAAGAAAATCCAGAATATGACTACAATTTGACTACTGTAGCAGAAAATATTCACTTTGCTTATTTTTTTCTCTGTCCCTCACTAGTTGTCCTAAAAAATAAAAAATAAAAAATAAAAAAAAAAAAANGTAAAAAATAAAAAAAAAAAAAAAAAAAAAAAAAAAAAAAAGAAAAAAAAGAAAATAAAGGCAGTCTGCCCGTGGTAGAAAGAAAAAAAGCAAATGGGCAAATCAGAAAAATAAGGATACCCTTTCTTCTTCCCTGGACAGAAAGCGGCTTGTTTGACTTCACAAGAAGATCAAGATAAAATCTGCTTTATAGTGTAGGTAGTCATCAAGCAATCAGTGATTCCCAGTAGTGACTCGACAGACTGCTTTTGCATTATCAGAAAGCAAGAAAGATATGTCATCACACAGCTGGTGGTGGTCAAGGTCATGCAGGGTTACATACACACAAGGCTGTAAGGAAACAGTACTTTCTGCAAAAGTATGCATGACAAGTTATGCTATTTAAGCTGAGAGTTACTGCTGGGTTTCTTCTCTTTGAAAGAACCAATAAACAAAGTAATCTCAATTACATTCTATGAACAGGGAGGAAATGGATTAACAAAATGTGAGTTTTTCACACAAAAGCACATGGAACTTTTTCACTATATCAAGTGTTTCTCATTCCCCTTAGACAGATTTCCTTTCTCCTTTTTTAAATACATAAAGGCAAATGTCTTTGTTCACCAACCACAAACTCATTACCTGTTTATTGGAGGCACTGCAATTAAGGGGAATTTTGAAACAATGTCGCAAGAACAAAACAAGTGGGTTTATATTTTAGAATCCAGATGGTTCCCCCAGCTACAAAAGAGAGCATGGGAGAAAGAATAAAAGTATCACGCTTCTAAGAACAGTGTTGTCAGCTACCAATTCAGTGAATATTGGGAGGACAGAGATTAAACAGCAAGGAGAAGAGACGGTACATAGTGTTGTAAAGGGAATTCAAAGGGAAGGAGTGACAAGATCAGAGGAACGAGCCATAAATTCTTTTGACAACTTCAAAGCAAGCGGTGTTGAGAGGAGGATATGTATGTACAAGCTTTCATTTTACTGCACTGTATAAATTTTCACAGCCTCTTCCAGTTATGCCCTACTTACTTTCTATCTGTAAATGCATTACCAGCCTCAAGATTCTAATTACTGTGGGAATTGCAGTGATCTCAATTACTAAGAAAACTTGTTAAAATAACTTTTCTACACACATATCTATGATGCTGAGACGCTTTAGTCCCCAAGCAGAATGGAAGCCTGAGGTTGGAAATATAGCAATTCTGTGTTTGCAGGATTGAGACCACATACATATGAATCCATTATCATGCTTATAGTGATTGTCAATTCATTTTATTATCTTAGAGAAAATAAAGCAGATGAGGTGTGGTGCTCAAGGCATTAGGTCAGTCAGCAAAAGAGGTGACGTGCTTTTTCTTCACTCCCCTGAACATGGGAGGAGGGGTTGGGAAAGATAAAAGCCATGTTTTCTTTCCCTGCC
>VXAU01003305.1:42818-77263 GCA_013399695.1 Formicarius rufipectus | reverse complement strand
AAAAAAAAAAAAAAGTTATTCATCTCTTTCTCTAGAAAACTTGAAGAAAAGGATTTTGTAATTAGTATCTTTTTTTATATATATATTTATTGTGGTTGTTCAGCCAGTTAGTAATTTCAGGTAAATAATTATTTGAACATTTCTATTGGCTGTTTTTGGAATAGCTGGAATGACTTTCAGAATATACCTTATTTGAGAAGTCAAAAGGGACACTATCTTCCATTAAATGCTTTATTTATTAGGAGTTATGAAAGTTAGGCTTGCTCTTACTTTCTCCAGTAAAATAAATTTTTTTACACTTACAAAGGTGCAATTCAAAAGATACTCTAAGAAGCTTTCTAGCAAACATAGAAGTTGCTTCCCTGTCTTTAAACTACAAAATTTTGATAGTCTCCAGTGAAGTTAATTATTACTGTAATCAGTATAAATCAGTTCATGGTGACCAAGCAGTGCACAGGGTCAGATGCTGTTTAACCATAGGAAAGCATGCAAGGTGATCTGCTGCCATTTAACCACAAGTATTTAGAGTGTGCTAAAAATCTTCTATTATGAAATGAAGCATTAGAACTCATTACTCAGAATGTGCTGGTTTATGAAAAGTTCTCTTTTCTACATACATTGTGACAGTTTTTGTTATTTTTCTTTTTTGTTTGTTTGGGGGTTTTTTTTTGTTTTTTTGTGGTTTTTTTTTCCTTTAATGGGTGGATGCACTAACAATTATGTTTACTCTGGTAAAATTCCTGTGTCAGTAGACAAATGCTTACTAATTGTAATTGTATCTATTTGTATTAAAAGTGGCTAAACATTATGGTAAATGTACAGGTGAAGGGGAAGACATTTTTGAGATGGAAATCATTATCTTTAAGTCACTTGAAAACATAGATAATTTCAAAAATGGCACATTAAAATAAACACACTTACTGGTTTATACCCCAAGTTACAGTACAGCAGGAAATTATCCTCCTGCTCTGCATTGTGCTTTGGAGGAGAATTGCTTGCTTTCTCTTCCTGATTCTCTGTCTCCAAATGCAGGAACCCTACAGAGGCTGATACCTTAATGCAAGGACTTAGTCTGATGAATATCCCTCTTTTTGCTTCCTCCACTTAAATTTCTCAGCACGTCCCATGTGGAATGAAGAGCACACTTTAGGCTGGGGGCCAATTATGCCTCCTTTCACATCTAAAATGGTTTGTCAGCATATGCTTGTCCTATTTCCCCTAAAACTACTTCCACTAGCTCTCTATGTAGCTACAGAATTTTGATACACTTCCTGTAATACAGAACACTACACACCTTTTCATACTCCAATCTGATAATTACATCTAATGAAAAGGTGAAGAGGGTTGTGCATTACAGAAAATTTGTTGCAAGCTCATGGCTGTTCAAAAGAGTTTCTTCTGAAAAAAAAAAAACAAACAAAAAAACCCAAAAAACCCACAAACAAACAAAACAAAAAACCAACCAACCAACAACAACAAATAAAAACCAACAAAAAAACCCCCCAACCAACCAAACAAAAAACCACAGGGAAAAAAACAAAAACAACAAAAAAACCGCAACAGCCTGCTACCAGCTTCTTGACATTGTGAACAAAAATAGTTTCTCACCATAATATCTGCTGCTCTGTCAATCTATAATTTATCATGAGCCTCTCAAGCTATGTACATTCCTCATGGAATCTCCAGTAAGGAATGAATCTGAGATATAGATTTGATTCTGATGAGATATATTGTCATGCATTTTCTTTTATGAATACTTTGGGAAAGCACTGTGAATTTTACTCCACCTCCCTTTTTTTTTTTTTTTTAATTTTTTTTCCATTTTAGTCTTAGGAGAAATAAATGAGCTCCAGATAATGGTATCAATGGACATTCTGCATAAAATTCTAGGTATAGATCTATAAAAAATTTTCTAATGTTTTATGACTTCAAAACTGTTTCATGTCTAAGCAAACACAGAGAATCTCTGGGGTTTAGGGAATACAATGTGTAAATAAACTAACAAACAGAAAGTTATAAGTGAAGTGTGTATATATCTGAAAATGCCCAAATTTCCTTATAGATACAGATTTACACTAGATACAGATCAGCCCTATATACGACACTCAACAACAATGAAAAGCATAAATATACACTACAAAGAGAGAGAGAGAGAGAGAGAGATAACCCCAGAAAGACCATCACAGCTGCCTCAGTTATCATGTAAAGACAGAAAACTGAACTGAAAGAAACTGAAAGTGAAAGGTCAACTGGAGATCTTGCAATCACTGATTTTTACAAAATGTGGACTTAATCTTTTAAAGATCTTGTAGTAAGATTGTTCTGCAAGAAGTTAGAGCTATATTGTTTTTCCACACTGGGGGCGAGTATTGTGAAGTATATAAGATGGAGGTAACAGCCCACAGCCACAGCTAAACAACACCAACTCCCTCAGCTTGTGATAGAGGTGCTCCAGCCCTCTGATCATTTTTATGACTTTGATATAATCAAGTTTTAATATTGTTCAGTTTCTGCATGCTAATGAGTCAAAATACATTGAATTACACCAACCTCTTAAAATGATCATTGCTTTTAACATTAACGTATTCCAAGACTTCAGATTAATTTCATTTAACCATTTTTGTTTACACTGTGTACTTAGTTAATGTGAAAGAGGAAAATACCTCTTATAATGATAAATAATATCTTCTAAGAATATAGAGTGAATTACATTAGTCAGCTAAACTGATCACAATGAAGAACTACCAGAAGAAACTTAGTAAACCTTTAGCACTGGATTTGGCCTGAAAAACCCCTTTAAAATCAGAACTACTCCTGATTAGGAAGGCTTGTATATGAACTATATATGAGGCTGAAGAGAATTTTTCTTTAGTCTGACATAAAACACCTGCCTAATTTGGGCAGTTAATTTGTTTCTCAATGGCAAAATGAACCTCAGGAGTAAAGGGGGTGGGACCAGTTCCGTGCACACTGCGCCTCACCTGAAAAATCCATTGCGCAGGTTTATCCCAAAATCTTCGTTCGCGAAGTCCAGCCAACACACACACACACACAATGGTAAAATGAGGACAATAATATTTGAACATTGCTCGGTCTCTTCACTGATCTTGAAATATTTAAGTATGATACTGTGTGTGCTGTAAGTTAGCCTGTCTGTATCTCAAAAACTAGTTCTATGTGAGTCACAACATGATCACTACCTAAGGATCCTGTTACTAGACAGGATGGAGCAAGCACTTACTCTGTGTTAGGCCATCTGGATATTTGGTTCAGTTGGTAAAATTTTTTCAGCAATATATATTTCACATCTATGGATCTCCTGACAAATTGTAAAATTATTTTGAAGAGGTAGGGGAAAGCACAGAAGAAAATCTGACTCTTAACTAATTAAGCTTCTTGTTTAATGCTGAGGAATTTGAAGTCTGCTGCTCATCTTAACCTTAATTGGTGCTGTAGATGCTCTGAACCTTGAAAATAAGATCATGTCTTTTGATGCCTAAAGGTGTTGTGTTGATTTGGGTCGTATCATCTCTCTGACATATACCCTGAGTTACTTGTGGAAACTAAAAAACCCAAAACAATCAACCAATCAAAAAAACTCCAGATTCACCCTCACCTCTGTGTTTTAACATGAAAACCTACCCTTTCTTTGTACCTCAGCTTTGCATTGCAGCATTATTTTAATATACCTGCAAAAAATATATGATAAGAGGTACAAGTGAGTACATCTCATTTTCAAGAGCTCTGAAAAATATATTAGTAGCTGAATTGTCCTAACACATTATAATGGCTTCAAAACACAGCTCTGCATTTTCCTGTCATTGTTGCAAACTGACAGACCCTGTTCCTGGCAGGAAGGTGGAAGCCAAAGCAATGACTGCCAGCTGGTTCACAAAGACGCTGCAGTGACTGCACATTACAGAACTGAAAGGCCAGATGGTGAGAGAGACCAGAGTGTTACTGGAGTAGATTCCTATTCTCACTGTTGCAACCACCTACAGCTGCAGTTGGTGCAAGCCAGATCATTTCTGTTTGTCTTTCCAAGTGCAATTGATCAACCCGTTACTACTACTCAGAAGTCAAAATGAATGAAGAATGAATAAACTTTCTGAAGTGAAATCTGTATTTCTCCTTAGCACTGCTGAATCCAGCAGGTTTATATATTGATCCCACTCAAACAATATTTCAGTTTGTTTTTCATATCCCTATTCTTTTTTATATTCTCTATTTCCTTTCCAAAGCATCTGTAAGCAGCCCCACTTCTAATGAGCTCAGTATCCACCTGTTTCTCATTGAAGTAGACAGTAAAACTTTGCCCTGGATGAGAGGGTAGGGAAAGATACAATTACAGCCTTACCCTATGTGAAATTCAAATTATTTTTTTTTGCCCACACATAATGCTCTGTGTACTCACCATACCAACAGATATAAACTGCACAGACAATTTACTCTGCCAACAGCAGGACTCAAAAAAACAGTGGTAATAGGAAAAAAAAGGACACAACAAGCAGTTGTTCTTTGGCATAGTTAAGCCTTTGTAATTGCAAAAGTGTTACGAAGACCCTCTTCTTAAGACCTACACAGCAGCCTAGAGCGTTACAGCCTAGAGGACTTAATGCAACAGGACCAGAAGCCAACTCCCTTGGATTGGGCTTCTTTCACAGGAAACATCAAATACTGCCTTTTGTAAATTTGTTCCGCTTCCCCTTAAAAAAAAAACAACCTTTTTGTCTTTCACACCACTTACTTGAAGCTGTAACCTCTTTCTCTGCTGGGTAGAAACCTTCAGCAGTTTTCAGCCTGTACATATTCACCTGTGTTATGCTTACTTGCTTTGATGTAGCCTTTGTTCCTTACCTTCTATAAATACATTCCCTCCATGATGTTGCAGTAAGTTTTATATCCATTTACAGTAGTTACAGAAGTAATGATGCCTTCCTTATACTTCTGTAAACTCACTTTTTTATTGCTTTAAATTGCACTCTATAAGCCAGGCTGATTATGTTTTCTTTTTTTCCAAAGAAATTAATATTACAGGAAAATTATTAAATCTATATTTAATAGGGATTGTAGTAGCTGATCTTCAGTGACGATACCTCATATGTATTATGTCTTCAGGTCATTTTTTTTTCCCTCAGGCTATATCAAATTGCTGACTCACAGATACATTAGGGAAGTCAGGCTTCTTTCCTTGTTATTGAAGTATCCCCTCTAAATAAATTGTCAACTATCTTATATTTAAGCTGTGAAATTCTATCCCATCACCATTTCTTTACACATAATTCTCATATATTCTGATAATTCTGCATAGAAAATATAAGAATATAATTACAAAAGTATAATGATCTGAAAATAGAAAAAATAAATAATTTTTTAAAACCCCACAAAACACACACACGCACATAAAAAAACCCTCACAACCTCACAAAGGGAAGTTAAAACTGAGGCCTTCCTTCAGTGGCTCTCCTAGCACAACTTGCAGCTGGTTCCTGATCCGTAGATCTCACATTCAACGCTTCATCTTCCATCTGAATTAAAAATTTTCAAAAAAGAATTGTATCAAATATTGTACTCTTTAAAAAGCCTCATGTCACTTTATCTTTGAAAAATCAGAAACTATCTGATGCTTCTATTATAATATTTCTTTGACACGTGGGCAGTGTAACAGTTCACGATATTTCCAATTTACTACTTATAAGATTGACAAAGTAATCTGAAATACATTATTTTAACTCTTAATCTTTCAGTCTGTCCATTAAGTCTCATTGCATGGATTGGACTTTGGACTTTAGTACACATGAAAAACTGGTGAAAATTTATCTTATTCTTTGGCAAAACAGCATAGAAATTTTTTTCTTTATCTTACTTTTTTTCTTCTTCCCCCCACCCCCCCCTCCTCGGTCATTTATTACCTACTAAAGCTGTTATACATGTATTTGGTTTAGGAGGTTTCTTAATTCTAAAATGACAGCAAAAAGGTTAAAAGACACTCCAGAACTTTGCTGCTTGTTTTCTGTACTTAGGATGTGACATTTTTCCATCTAATATTACATACTCCAGTTTTAATCCAGCACACACAGGTGTTCCATTATGCTTAGCATAAATTAAATCAGATTCACTCAAGAGAAATGCAAAAGAGATAACATCAAAGGGCTGTTTTATATTCATAAAGAATATAAGAATGAAGTAATTTAAACAAACAATGCTTTTTCCTAGAACTATAATAAGAACATTTATATTCACGTGTTTCAAGAGGAAGTCCAGTCAAATATAGTTTCCAATGCCTCTTGAACACAGAAAGCAATTTCAGAATACTGCAGACAGAAATAATGAGCCCTACAAGACACAGAAAGGCAAAGGTCTTACAACAAAAGGATTTTGGCAAAACTGGAGTAAATCTGATTTTGAGATATATGTACCTTTAATTATAGGTTTTCTGAAGAGAATCTGAAAAACAACCAGAATTAAGTGTTTGATTATATACTAGAGAAGGAATTTACTGCTGGCTGTTTTGGCCAACATTATTAACACACAGTATTGACCAACACTCATCAGAAATCCAGACATCCATGGTAGTATGTATCTATTTTCTTCCAAGAAAATTCCTGCAAAAAAATTTTAAAGAAGGCTATAAAAATCACTGCTACATGACTGGCTTTGGTTTATGTATTAGCTACAAAAAAGTTTTTAATAAAAAAATGACAATTTTAAACCAGATTTTTTCAAGTTCACCATGCATGTGGATATGACTTCTTCTGTTAGGATACCCCCAGGCTACCCAGCACTAGATAAAACTTAAGAATTACAGCACTGATATCACAGAAATAATTATACTGTTAGAAACCCAAATATATTGGAGATTTCCTTCCAGAGTTAAGTAAGTATTGTTTCAATAATGCCATTAATTTAAAAATTGCCAAGGATCAATGAATTTATTAGGAAAAAAACTAGATGGGTGAATCCAGAAGAATGATTTTAGTATTTAAGGATGTGTGCTTTGACTAAAAAGTTGAGGAAACAATCAAAGAGCTGAATGTCTCACATAGTGAGCATGATTTTAGGAATAAGTTTATCAAGCCCTAAAAATAAAACAAAAAAAAGTTAACGTTCATAGAAAAAATCCAACACACCTTGCAGGGCAGTGTGATAGGCCAGTTGGATGGGTATCAGGGCAGGTCCTTTAATATGTAAAAAATTCCATCTCTGAAAAGTCTGGGTTTTTTTTGTAAAAGATGACAGGTCGGAATGCAAAGCATTAATGTATTAAACAAATCTAGCAATAGCCTTTCATCTGGCATGAACCAGTAAGCATGAATTTAAGTTGCTCCAGCAGAAAGCGGGAACTACCTGCTTCAGCAAAGAGACACAGGACAGTCACACCAACGTCCACAGCTGAGCACTTCTTGGACAACCACAATATTTTTCATTCACAGTCAGATCTGTCCCTACACAAAATTTTGAATATCCACTAATAACTCTTCAGTACTGCTATCAAATATGTCTGCTTTGGCGGCACTCCTTTGCTGTTTTGGTAGGTTACCTCCTGTACGTAACGACAGAACCATTCTGTTATCTGCTCCCACAAGATCAGAAAAAGAATTTCTCTCCAAAATTCGAAGTCTCTAAGAGGTAGAAAGTGAAATTTGCTATAAAAGTTTCCTTTCCCCCTGCTCTTTCTTCAGTCCTACTTTCCTAGGTTTGTTTGGAATTTGAATCATTAAAATTTAAAACAAACAACCCAAACCAACCAACCAAACAAAAAACCCTCCACAAACCACAGGAATTTTATCTGTACAATTTTAAACTGTGAAATATTGAATATAGTAATCCATCTGTTTAATTATCTTAAATAAAATACTTTTCTCAGTGGAGAAGGGGAGAAATGAGTGCCTATATTCCCACAAAACCTTTGCTTGCATTTCATTCCATGGTGGAACAAAACATTGCTGGTTAAGGGAAGATCATTGCAGTGACTTTTTCTTTGAAGTTTCACTAGTGATAATACCTAGGAGAGGGAAATCATGCTATGTGTAACTTCATATTCAAACGACCTGAATTTAAAATCCTACTCTTTGAAATCAAAAATTCTTGAGATTTAGATCTGTCAGTTTTCCCTCTTTAGCATCTCCAGCCTGTTTCAGCTTACCAGGGAACAACTGAACCTCTATTTTGCACAGTGATATAAAAACAATTTTCAAAAGTTAAGAAATGTACCTAATGAGATGAAAAACACATAACAATAAACAGTACAATATTTTAAAGGTAGAAGGGCAAGCTAAAGCTACATGACAGGCAAAACCAAAAGTAAAAACAACGACCAAATGAAATGGGGGCCAAAAAACACAGTGAAGAACAAGACCTGAGATGATCTGCTACAGAACTTAAGCAAAAGACACACATTTCTTGGAATGAGAAAATAACTTTAAAGCAATTATCTGAATCAGATTTTGGTTTTTCCATATCTCAATGTCTCTTCAAAGTGAAACTGATTTGGGGGATTTAGCAGATTTTATGAGGCTTGCTTATATTTTAGAAACTTTGCTACCAACTTGTATGCATAGGGAATGAAGGGAAGGGGGAAGGAGAGGCAAGGAAATCAGCTGAACCTTTCCAGGCAATTAGTTACGCATCAGATACGTTGTTTCCTACAGCTGCACAACTGAACCTTTTTTATGATTTGGGATTCAAATTGAATCATAAATATTGAAATTATAAGCCTAAGTAAATGGTACTATTTGATGCATGGCCTATTTCTAAGAATTAGTCTAATGGACTAATCATGGCTCAAGTGTTACCATTTCAGTATGGCAGTACTGCTATTCCACTACCACTTTGCTGACACTTTGAATAAAAGGCCTATAAAACAACTATGGTGGTTCTGTGCACTATTGCCTTCACTTTACTACTCTACAGTTTCCAGAAGACCATTAGGTTGTATTTTAAGTCGTAAGTTCTTTATTCACTGTTACGCATTTCAGTGAAGAGCACCTAACACCGTTTGTTTCACAGATAACTTGGTAGAATCTACAGCACTTATTTCTATACCATTTTCAAATATTCTAGGATTCTTACCATTCTGACCATAAAACTAGCTGTTTAATTCAGTCTTCTTCCTACATTCCACTTTTCTTTTTACTTCAACAGCTGCTTGAACACCCATTTTCTGTATAGCATAATTAATATTCCTCTTTCTGAGAGCAGGTTCTCCCCAGGGTACAGTGACTATAGCTTTATACAGAAACCAAACTGTTTCAGCAGCTGCAGTTCACATCCAAAGCACCACAAAGGCAAGCAAATTGTACAGAGGTAAGTCACACAGACTTCTTCCAAACCCAGACATTTAGTTCTGGTGCTTTGACTTCTCATGTGTATGACTGCAATAATAACAGCAATTTAAATTATTATTCTATATCCTGACAACTTCTGAAAATCTAAAATTTGGTTTCATTTTGTTTTGGAACAAATCTCATACAATAATTTTTATAAAATCTAAACAAAAATTATTTTTTTTTTTTTAATTCTTGATTTCTTATTTCTCCCATTTCAGATCACTTCTGTCTCTTGACACTGAGAGTGCACAGCTCTGGTAATGTTTCTCTGAGGTTGTTTCTAGCATTGCTTCTACTTTCTGTTTTGATATTGGGTTGCTTTGTTTGAGCATACTGAATGCTTTCACCCACAGCATGCAAGACTAACTATCAGTTTCCTTCCAAGGGATAAAGTTTCTCAGCTATCCAGTTTTTAAAACTCTCATCATCAATGAGCTTCCAGTCCTCAGGCACATTCTTTCTTCTCAAAGATCTTTGCATATCATTTGCTCTGTGCTATCACCTGCTTCAGTGAATCCTGCTTAGACAGATGTGTCACAAATTACAACACAGGTGAAGAGTAGAATGTGTTTAAGGACACCAATTCCCCAAGAGATCATTGCTCTAAGGTGACTCATTTTTCTCCCTGTGTTAAAAGTTTGGATGTTTTGACTCCCTCGTTCAATCACATTTGCTCTTTAGCAAGTGTTTTATCACTCTTGAAAGTTGGTAACAACATTACCTTGCAGCAGATCTGAAGGTCTTGTTAAAATACATGCTTCACAATATTTCTGAAAAAAAATAAAGTCTATAGTATATTATGCCTTGTAGTAAGGTATAATGTATGCCTTGACTGTTACAAGCTCTGTAACTCAAGTAAAACTAATTCAGTACATTCTTTGCTACCAGGACAGTACTGAACCTCAACATCCCCTTAAGTCAGCTGTTCATAAATTACTTGAATGACTTATAAAACAGTCTCTGTGGTGGGAACAGTATCTGCAGTGTCAAATATGATCATAAATGTCCATTGCACTAGAGTATGTCATTACATGTTGGCTTGTTCCCTGTAGTACTTTGTTGGAAGTTTGTTGAGAGATTAATAATTAATTACTGGGAGACTTTTGACTACTGAAAGTCTGATTAAAATACTGAGGGACAGGTAACCAGCCAAACACTGCTCCCCGTGAAAGGGACAAAAAAAACCCACTGAAAACAGCAGCCTGTTTTCGTCTATAATCTCTCATCTAAATCTAAATTAGGCAGAGCCCAGACTGACTGAGTACTCATGAGGCTCAGGCCTGCTAGTCTCAGGAGGCTGTGCCACATCACAATCCAACAAGGAATGAATACAGTTTACATTGGTATCAGTTATGTTAGAAGAATTAAAGTCTTCAGTACTTATTTTCAGTTTCACCTGTGCTGGTTTCTTCTCTAATAACTTCTGATACATGTCTTAAATCACATTGGATAAGCATAAAGGAGAAAATTGGCAAAGACAAGCAAGAAAAAAGGTCATGTCTAAGAACAATCTTCACACTGCAGGGTGGTATTTTTAGATTTTGGAAGTCTGAACATTTTAGAAACCAATGTGTAGTCAGTCAGGCATGCATAAAAGTTACAATCTAAAATGAGCTACCTGAACATTGGAATTAGACACAAGGATACAAACATCTGAAGACACAACTCCATAGTCAAATATGGCTCCCGTACTGAATTTCTTAGAACAAATTCTTAGTGACTGACTACAGTAAATGCATTCCTGCTGCTAAAAGATTTCCCAGACATCTACAGGGTGAGAAGGTACTTTAATCCAAAATGTGGGTCAAAAATAGAGAATTCTGAAGTGAGCTGGGTTCAGAAGGACCTAGCAGTGCCATTACAATTGAGCATCTTGAAATGAGAAGATGTGAACACAGACTGAGAGAGAATTGCTGCACAGGTACTATACTTATAATAAACAAAAAGGAAGTAGGAAATAAAGCCAAAAAGATGCTTGATATAAAAGAATGGGTTTCACTTAAGAAAGAATACATATTTTAAAACAAAATTTTTAAATTTCTGAAGCTGAGGGTCTAAACATAAGACCAGATCAAACCAGTCTTACCACTTCTAAGAAAACATAGTTTCAGTAAAATTTCTTATGTCTTAAGAGTCGCAGTTTTTTATACATGCTAAAAATTGGCTTTCTATTGTAAGTAATGAAGATTATATATGTTCTGATTCTAGTTTTAGTCTAGCAACTGACATGCTTTTTTCATCAAGGAACAATTCTAATATTGAAAGAATACATTTTTAAAAAAAGGAAAAAAGCGATCTTCTCTAAAGTATTTTTGTGTGGTACAGCCTACCCCTTAGAAAATTAAGACTGTACAGCTGGAATCATAAGCTGCCTTCTCACTGGTGCACAACATGAAATACTTCACAGAAGTGGATATGCACTTCCCTGAAAGACAAGAAGAAGTGCTTCTTGACTAAAAAGAACATTTCTCCCTAAAAATTATTCAGACAGGATCTACACATGTTAGTTTTTCAGAGATTAAAGACCAGATAGGCTGAACAGAATTTTTTTGTTTATTTCAACAGTTTGTTTTGCTATATAAAAAAAAACCCAAAACAAACACCTTCAATCTAAATTTAATGCAGCTACTGTAATATAGAAAATTCTTAGGCAATTTCATACAGATTTCAGAGGAAGAAGGAAGCACTGGCAATGGTTACAGAAAAAAAAAAAAAGCCTTAATATGCACTTATCCTCAGACAAAAGGGTAAAGTGATAAAATGGCTTCTGCTAAAGTCATCTGGCTGCCTGAGAAATACCTAATGCTCAAGGAAAAGTAGCAGGTTCTGAGGTGTGAGAAAATATGAAATAGTTAGGCAATTGTTTTGAAATGTTATCTGAAAAGGTTTCAGGTTTTACAAAATGCTGTTACATATATAAATATTTGAATACTTTAATGTGAATCTGAGCACCTTCCTTCTTGCACATCTGCATAATAAACTTTTGAAAATGGTTCACAACAGCAATAATACCAAAGGGATTTACTCCTACTGTAGTTCCTCCTGCTTTAGAAGAAAGTTCTCTGCTTTAAGTCTGGCCTCAGGCCATTAAATAAGAAAAAAATAATTACCAGAAAATTCATTGGGAACTGTTGTTTCATTATTAAAGCAGGATATGTTTAAAAGAAAAATACAAAACAAAACAAACATACACACAAAAAAGATAAAATGTTCAGAAATTACTTCACATTGAGAACAAAACAAAACCAAAATAACAAAAGTTGACTTCTTTCCAATGCAAATTTTGTATTTGCAACTCAATTAATTTACTACAAAGACAGGATAATCTAAGTCATGATGGGCGATACTACTGAAGTGAGGTTAGAAGCCTGGAAAAAATAAATATCACTTGGAAGAAGATTTCTTAATAAATCAGGAATTACAGTGTGAGTAAATTAGATAGCAGACAGCCTACGAACAGAGGTCCACAGTGCTAGGTTTTAGCAAAATACCACCTTATCGAGTCTCCTTCCCATTTGTCTCTTCATCTGCTCTGCTATTCACTTTGGCACAAAATCACACTGTGTGTTTAACAAAGAGATGATGTATGAGACTCAGCTACCCCTTGATAAGCAAGCATAGTCATCTGAGGCGTCACAGTGTTCTCTGCTAGGCACCTGGAAATGTACATGTGTGCACTACTCATCTTCCTGCCCACCTTCCAGATTTCTTGGCTGCCCTAAGCATCCTAAATGGCCCCAAATGTTTCTGCTTAGGCCTCTGAACCCTGACAAGGGTGTCTAAGCTCCAGTTCCTCAGTGAGTCAAGGGGCTCCCAGAGCAAATCAGCCAAGTAGCTGAACAGCAGACTGAACTGTACTGACACCAGATGATGAAAAACAAAATGCTTTGAGATGACTGTTCCCAATATTACAGGGGATCTCAGGAGCATTCCTAAAATGGCTGTTTGACCATTCCAAGCAGAACTCATGTGCGTGCATGCTTCTAAATTTATTATAACCACTTCTAATCAAATATTCTTAATCATAGAAAACATACAAAGGCCTGCTATGTTAGTCAAAACACAATCTAAGACCTGAGTGTATGAACTCCTTGATATAAAGAGAAGCCTGCTGTAGATAATAGCCCCAAGTGCAGCTTTTCAAATTAGGTAAACCTTTGAAGTTATACAGTGACTCTGAGTAAATGACAGCCAGGTAAAGATAAGAAAGTTGACTCTCCAAAACTAACATGGGAACACTGTTTTAAAGGCTGCAAATGAGAAAGAGAGATGAAATAAACGATTTTCCACAGTGTTGCATGATGGCCTAGCTGCCTGCTTTCTTGAATTCTGCATGAATCTTACTGTTTACTTGGTGCACACAGTGTGCTCAAAGCTATTAAATTTTTGGGGATCGCAGATTTGTTTCCAACCAAACGTAATGTGAAGCAAAGTACTAATGATTTGTAATTGTATTACTGCTTTTGTTCAGCAACAAAATAAACAATTCTGTGACTTCCTTCTCATTAAGTTCATAGCTTAAAACACAAAGCATTATGTAGTGCCAGTGTAGTCATCTGGACATCACTGAGGATAACTACATTAAATGATCCACAGTAGAATTACAAGGGCTAAACACCCTGATGTCATACTTTACTATGTCCATATGTATTCAAAAACCTAGAATCTTTCCAGTATACATACAAGAACAGTATTGGTTTCCTGCTCATACTTAACCTGATAAAAGTGCTCCTGAAAATGTGGTAGCTAAGGAATACTACCCCTGCATAAAAACTGCCCAGGAATAATTCTTTAGACAAATTACCATCTTCATCTGAGCTGTTTGCCCAAGAATACTCACCAATGTAAGAAATTGTTCTAACATGTTCTTTAGTTTATGAATGAGCTCTTTCTAGATAGCACTGCTTTTCACAATTAAAGCTATTACTGTAAAATGCAGGAAATTACATTCATGGTTAATTGCATAATTCATGAACTCAGGCAAAGTGTGAGCTTGGTAAATATGTAAAACTTTTCAATCAATTTAAGTAGAATGAAAGAGGAAAACACATTACTGCTGAAGCTGTATATAGCAAATAAACGTTGATTTGAGGAATGTATTTGGTTTTACATACTCATTTCATATTACAGAGGGAAAAGTTATAAGCACTATAAAAGCAAATGGCAATTACCTTGATACTTTTCTATTTTTTTCTTATGGTTGAGATAGAAAGAGTCAAAGATTTGAACTAGTTATTCAATCTAGTGTTGATTTTCTTGACTTACAAAGCACCTAACTGAAAATGTTGATACCACTGAGCACTTATTTACATTTTTATTACTTTTGATAGGAGAAAAAGGTGAAATAGGAAGAGATAACTGTCTTTGGGTACAAAGATATTTGAAGGTCTAGAATTCAATATTAAATGGAATATACAAATCTAAGCAGTTAAATTGTTATTTGAAACAATTCTAGTTTCTTTTCCATTTAAAAACAGCTTACATAAATATACAGAAAAAATATTTCTTCAAAAGAGAATTAATGTATTGTTAAAATTAATCTTTTATCCTTTGAATCAAGATCTATTTTAGCAATCTCTTCATGATCTTTCAGATCTTGGTCATTTCAGTAGAATGGTATAAACTTGTGATCATTAATATAGGGCTTACTAGTACTGTTGGACTATGTTTACAATTTTTATTATATAGAGAGTTCTCTTTTTTATCTTTCTTTCTAGAGGGACACTGAAGAACACTGCTCTATTTTTGAGAAAGGTTTTGAATTCAAATAAAAGGAACATTTTCAGATTAAGAAAATGCTCTAGCTTTATCCACTTTTTCCCCACACTTTTGCTGTCCTTCCTCATTGACATTAGGAATGCATTAGTAGCCAGTCTTGGTCTTTTGGTATATATCTTTATCTAGTCATATAAAATACAGATAGATACCAAGGCCTTAAGAGTATTCTACTAACCTCTTTGAAACAGAAAGATCCTTGCTTCAAATGAAGTTGGAAATACTCTGGCAATAATCTAGGAACCAAAGAAGCTGCCCCGTGGTTTTATATCTGGAACAAAACTTTCTTGCTAGTTTATTGCCTTAAAATATCAAACTACAGACTGAGGTGAATAAATATGGAGTCAAGAAATTGTTTTTAGAATGGATCCCATACAAAATGATCTAGAAAAGAAAGGACACTAAAGCTAAATGTTGTGGAGTTTCTAGAAGATTATGATTTTCACTTAGATATGTTGAGCAACTGTGTTATTTGGGAATATTGTTTTCTAAACAATATCACTTATGAGCATAGCTGTGTTTTGCAGCAGATTGTTCTCTGTCATTGCATTTCACATAAAAGCATCCTACGTGGAGTCTCTGGTAGAGTACAGATTTTACAGTTAAGAATTTGCCTTCCCTTGATCCAGCAAGTCTAAAGAATTTACATAGAAAAACATTGACAGCTACAAATTAATATGCCATAGTTAAGAGTCACTTGCAGTACTTTAACACATTACCTGTACATGTGTATTTATTTGCCCAGCACTTGACATTTAAAATGCAATTCAAGCTCTTCAGGAGAACACAGAAGATTCTAATAAGCCACTGCTGAGCCACACAATAAAAGTGAATTACAAGTCATGTTATCTGTGACAGAGATGCCACATCAGGAACAGCGTAGTGTTTATTACTGCTAATAGTTCCAAGAATGTGTTCTATTGATGGTGAAATATTCTGTAACAGATGTGAAATCTTCAGTATCAACAAATTAGTCAAAGACTTTCTTATCTAACAGTTTCCTAGTCTAACAATATAAAACTTCATTAACTTGAAAATATGTATTACTTTTCACAACCTACATATGTTAATGACTAAAATCACTCAAACTCCACTTAAACATGAAATGACAACAACTGTAGCTTTACCTTTTCCCCTCCCTTAAAGATAGCTTAAGTGAGGAGCAAGGTCAGAGCAGACTCCGTCATAACTTCTGGGATCTGTCAATGGGCTGAACCTGGATGCTTATTGGGTAAGAACCATATTCTATGTATGCTAAATGACTATCTCAAGATAGCTTTCACTGGTGATTAGAACTTGTCTATACATTTGCAGTCAGTTACTATCAACAGCAATCTCTGAACCTATCCTGTCACAGTGTGTTTGTAAATAAAGTGTGTTATCCCATAAACTGTTCAGTGTGAGTCCTTCAAGGGTGCTAGCAGCAACTCTCAGTGAATAACATAATTGGTAAAACTGAAAATATACCAGCTAAGAATGAGGACACTGTTGGCATGTGACCCTGACCAGATTAGTTGAACCAGCTCCGATACAGGGGACTGTTCAGTGGCCACCCCACAATGGGGCACTGACATGCTGTTCAGGTGCAAGAGCCTCATCTTTCCTAGGGACACTGATAGATTGGTCAAATATAAAGGATTCAAGGGAACTCTCCCTTTCATGTGTCAAGCCTCAACAACAGAATGGAGGAGAGATGTGCACCTGTCACGCAGAGCAATATGTAAGCAGAGCACAAGGTCATAGTATGTTCCTACCTCTCATTCAGTGAGCAAGATGTGTGTCTGTTCTTTGAAGGAACAAATCTCACTAAAAATATATTTATTTATGTTACTCTTCCTGTACTCTGTAAAACACTGCTTTTCTGTGCCTAACAAATGGCAAAAATATAAACTGGTTACTGTTGATCTTGCAATTAGGATTTCTATTTTTTTAAGGAAATTTTTTAGAATCCACTTTAACCATTTATTTCTTTAGAAAAAGCAGTCCAAATTAGAGCCTAAGATTCTCATTTGTAGGGTGCATCCTTCTAAAAAAAAATTACCGTATTTCTTATTTTTTAAAATTAAATCTAAAATAAAATAAAACCTCTTATAAAATACAAAAGGATTTTAATTTCTGCCATAAAAGTTATTTTTTAAAAAGCTAAAATGCATTTAAAAGCTAAAATAGAGTTATTTTAAAACAAAAAGTCTAATAGTTTTCAACATCCATTACTAAAGTGGCACACATCTAAGAAATTTTGAAAACTTGGTGGAAAATATAAAAATAATAATAATAAAAAAAGGTAGTAGTCCAAATAAGGACCCATATAAAATTAATTATCTCAAATTCCTACCAGCTGGTTGAACATGTTGCAGACTGGATTTTTCCTTCCTTTTGTTCAGTGTGAACCCAAGGTTCTGTCGCACAACGCCCTTGTCCTGGTAAGGGAAGGAAAAAAAAAATAAAAAGAATGATTTACCATACCTGGGGGAAAAAAAAATTGTCCCAGAAAAAGCTGGGAAGAAAGTTTTCTACTTCTTGGAATTTGTTTACTTAGGCTAAAATTTGAAGAGGTTTTTCTAGTTGATCTTTGACCACTGAAGGGCTTCTTATGTTCTTTTCCTGAAAGCAGTTGCAGCAGAAGTTTGCACTTTTTTCATGTGCCATTATTATTCAATGACCTCCTGTCCAGTGCCACAGAAGATGTAAATGAAAACTGTCCTAATGTAAAGGTTTTCCAGTCTAAAACTGTTAATGCAGTCCCAATATAAAATTATTATCTAAATAATGCAACAGCCTGGCAGGACCCACGAACTGTTCAACAAGCCTTAGGTATTCTACTGAAAATGTAGTTAACTGTATGCAATCTAATCAGTAGTTTAGAGTTGCCACTGGCTTTTCTGTATAAATGTTTTCTTCCAGAGAGAAAGGATTAACAGCATTGGGCTTCACTAAGTTGTAACAATATAGACCATATTCAGGCACAATAGAAACAAGATACTGGAAATTCCATTTAAGACAAATAGAAAAGATGAGATGTTGAGAGGTGACAGAGGAAACAGTAGTAGCTAAGATGAAGACAACAGACAAGAAAAGAGAAAAACTGAGAGAGAGGTAGCAAGTAAAGTGGAGAATAACTTTTAAATAAATGTACTTAGAGAGGGCTTACAGGACATTAAATAATGGAGGACTAAATGAAATTAATAGCTTGAGACTTAAGACTAAAGTATACAGAATAATTTTTGCATCAAATATGTAGTCTAAAATACAGTCTATGTTTTATATCGGGTTTAGTGTTCCATACTGTTATCAAACTTAATAATTCTTTAAAAACATTTTTATTTTAGCATTCTCTCTAATTCATATGTTGTGGTATAAAACCAGTTAAATTCTGTCTCAAAGCTTAGGGGAGTTGCATTGCATATATCCTTACCCTGCCTCACATAAAAGCAGAAATGTAAATAAGCTGAATACAATCTACAGATGGATGAACATCTGAAGCTAATGTACTTGAAAGAGATCAACAGTTTGGAAAACAGAACTGTGTCACTTACTAGGTCATCAAATGGTAACCTTACAAATGAAATGCAAATAAATTGTTACTTCAAATGCATTTTTATACAGATGAAGCAAAGACTAAAGTTCACAGTGTTAATTGCTCAAATCTTGAAAACAGTTATGAAACCAAAGTTGTTCATATAAATGACAAGGCCCACAATTTTTCTTTAACAAGATATAATGAGTCTACATCTGGATGTTCCTCCACAAATAGAAAATTCAACCTAGATAATGTCTGGCATTTTATGCCTTATGAATCTACAATTAATCCTTTCATATATTAATATTTCACTGCAATTTTGTAATACACTATTTTGTCTATTTACATTGAACAACTAGCCTACAAATTTACAAAATATATTTATAATGTACTTATGATGGTATTTAAAATGTTTTTAATAACTTACTGTAGTGAAAATTATCCTCTAATTCTTACCCGTTTTGTAAGCTGACAATTAAATCATAACCACTTTTTTTTACATGACCTGTAAAAACTCAGGATTCATTGGAAGTTAACCCTCTCATTGCTAAGAGAGGGTGGAAATAAAAAGCGTGGACAATAACCACATCCAGAAATAAACCTAAACAAAATTCTAAGTTTTTTAATTAAGAGGTTATATGCAAGAAGATGCGTAAGATGTAACTGAGATACCCTGCTTACATACACATATAAAGTATTTGAAATATTTCAAAAACTCTGGACCACATATCTGGTAGGATTATTTTGTGACCCACACTAGTCAGTGATTCTTTATATTTCAGTGGTGTTTGTGCATGTTTATCAACAAAGAGAATTTTACAACCTACAAAAGCAAGAAGTATTTTTATATTGACAAATGATGCAGTCTCATTACAAACCCAATAAGAATTCTTCATAGAATCCTTGTACAGGTGATTTGGAAAATAACAGGGTTTTTATTCCCCGACATTTATACTTTCACACAACATTAAGATTGTATCAAGACTGTCTCCAAGTAAAAGCACCACACCAGTGTAGAGCTGGTTGTTGCAGTACTTCTGAAACCCTGGAGCAAGCTCCTGGGAAAAACATGCAAGTGAGAGATTATCGAAAACAAAGCATTTTGATGCAGCAGGATCACAAAAGCAAAATATTTTATTTCCAGAGCAAACATCCACACTGGAAGTTGTTGCTCTAAGTTACAATTATGGGAGCCATGAAAATCAGAATTCAAGCTAAATTATCTATTGACACTATTACAGTGGAAATAGGACAACGCACAAGTGTTTCTTTCCAGCTGATCCAGTTTGATTTCAAGCAGCTTCACTAATATAGAATGATGATGCCTTTTTTTTCTTTGCAAAGTGAAAATTAGGACCCTTGCCATGTTTGCATTCTATTCTATTTGTAATTCTGTATTTTCCAAATACATATCCTAATCATTAGAGAAATTGGTTTATTACTGTGCGAGTGGACATGAATATATTAGACCGATGTAAATGACACTGCTGTTTCCATAGTAACTAGTGTATTTCAGATGGAGACCAGTAGAGGAATACTGGAAAAGAATAAACTACAAAATAGTTGGGGTATATCATCTTTCTAATGTTATGGTACATTTCTACAAAATTTTCTTGTGTCCTTGATTCAGCATAAAACTGCTTCCCTCACTTGTTCAATTACCTTGTGAAAAGACTTATTCTATAGTGGAAAGCTGCTGCAATATGGTCCTGTCTGCTTTCTAAAGCAGTTACATGACAAAAGTTAGTGTCTAGTGCTAGTTAATGTTCATGGCTCCATTTCCATATCTGTATTTTCCAAGAAGAGGGAAATCACTACTTTTTTTACAAATGATTTTGTAGTAGGCAGCTAAACTAGTTTGCCTGGTGTCTTGGTTTAATGACAAATGTGAGGGTGGGAACTCCAATAAAAATTAAACCCCCTCCCCTTTCTTTTCCCCACCAATACAGAGAGGCAAAATGTGAGGATGTACAAGTGAAAAATAACAGTTTACTGACAAGGACAGAAAAACCCAAAACTGAGCAACCACAAAGATACAAAGGAAACAGCCTAAACCAACAAGGCAAGAATCATTTTCTATCTCCCCCTTCTCCAACACAAACAAGACACAAAATAGTGTAGGCTCCCATGCTGGACCATGCAGCTCAGAAGAACAAAGGAGTCAATACAGCAAACTAGTTTCCACAGTCCTATGCCCTCCACACAGCCAAAACACAAGGGGGAAAAAAAAACCAAACATGGGGCAAAGTAAAACCTGAAGAGCTAATTTATTTAAGTCAGAAGCTCTGCTGAAACGCCGACTGGGCAATGGCAACACGGGTGCTGGGACTCTCGCTCCAGCCATGGCGCCAGAGGCTCCAAGCAGTAGTGGCATTCCATGGCTGCAGCTGGGGTGGGGGTGATCCACAGGCTGCTCTGATCCTGGCATGGCACAGTGAGGCAGCTGTGGCTTGCTGGCTTGCTACTCTTGTGGTGGCAAAGAGCTGTGGTGAAGTGGCAACTCCCAGCTTGCTACAGTTCCAGTTGCAAACATTACCTTCTGTGGCTGGGACTCATGGGGCAGCTCTGGCCCATAGCTAGAGCCTCCCAGGAACTCCCCATCCCAGGCTGGGGGACTAACTCCTTCTGATGACATAATGGTATGAATATTCACTGCTATAGCTCCATCCCCTGGCTTGTAAACATAACATCTGGGTATTGTATCCCTTCAAGAGCAGTAAGAGGAAAGAGAAGTCAAATAAAAGGAGAAGGAAAATGAGCATTGCAACACACCCATTTTTTTAGTGCAAAGAGAATCTGCAATAGCAAGCCCACAAAGTAGCCTCCTGATGGTGCATTTTATTTTAGGGATACATTGGATTGCCATTAGCTTGCCAATCCTGAGAAGAAATCAACCTGAGGCCATTCAGGGTAGAAGGAAATAATATCAGTTCAAACATGTGGGCAAACATACCACCAGGCTTCTGGTTTCCTCTCTGGGATCAAAAACTACAAGGCCCCTCAGTCTTATTTAATGTAGTAGTACATATTTAACAGCATCTAAAGCTAAAGGAATGTTCCAGGCATATGAAGTGCAGAGCTGGTAGAAGGCAGGTAGGAATCTACTGACAGAAACTTGAGCACTGAAACAAAATCTGAATATTAAACTTAACACCTTCATGGGAATTATACAACCATCAGAAACAGCTGAAAGGCAAAAGGAAATATGCAGAGATTCAGTTAAAAACCTCTCTTTACCATCAGATCTACATCCCTGTTTGGAAGCATTACCACAAGAGTTTCTAAATGATGGAGTAGTGGAGTCACAAGAGATGAGGAGAGGCCAGCATTTACAGACTTTGACATTTTACCTGTTGATGTTAGAGGCTTGTGATGAGGGCAAGATAATTTAAAAATAATTGAGACAATGTAGATATAAATAAAAAAAATTCAGAGAAAGAAATGAGAAAAGGAAAAAAATACATCAGTTTAATTTGTAGAGAATTATTATGAGAAAGACTTTTAGAATCTTATATTTGGAACAGATTCATCAATTACGAATTTTAAATCTGGAGAACTTCAATTAAATTCTGTACATGTAAAATGATGTCTAGAATGGGAGCTAGCAATACAGATGTTATGCAGAAGCAGTACAGAAAATTCTCTTAACTAATTTACATAAGTCATGTTATCTTTATTTAGCTAAAGTAAATGCTATGTTTTCAGTACAACTGTCAGAGTAAAAACAATTGGATTTATTCTACACTCCAAGAACCTGGGACAAAACAAATTTACTAAATGCACATCAAATTTACATATTCTTTATTGCCTTTGAGTGATATCCATTCAAAAGGAGAAGAAAACTGTTTACTGAGTTGAAAATTAATGTAAATTACAATGCAAATTTAAGGGAAAGGATAAAAATTAGACATGGTTAGAACTGATGTACAATGTTATTTACCCTCCTGAATCTTCCTGCTAGGTTTCCATAAGGATGTGACTGACACAAATAATGATACTGCAGTGACATTCTGTTTACTGTCAATTTATGATTTCCCTTATCTCAAAATGAAAACTGTAATTCTATAATCACACAGAAAACAACAACAGTGTGTGCATACAAATAATAAATATTAATATTTAAAGACATATATTCTTAGTCTGCTTGTTCTATGTGATGAACACACCTATGGATGCCAAGGTGCTCAGGCATCATCCTGCAGAGGTCCTGGTCTGGCCATTTGTCCTTGAACATCCTTTTCTAGTAGTCCACTTTCATTAAATACCTTCAATAAAGAATGATTACAAAAGTATGAGTA
This sequence comes from Formicarius rufipectus, assembly GCA_013399695.1. Classification (NCBI taxonomy): domain Eukaryota; kingdom Metazoa; phylum Chordata; class Aves; order Passeriformes; family Formicariidae; genus Formicarius; species Formicarius rufipectus. Next base: position 54,341 of record VXAU01003305.1, on the reverse strand, counting down.
ACTTAAAAATTATCTGCTTCCTTCTATATGATAAAATACATGTGCATGGATATCTATATGGTTTCATATATGCTGTTCAGAGACTGTTAACATCATACACAGTATAGCCAATGATGGAGATGTCCTCACAGATATTTCTTTTAATGGCAACTCTTTCAAGAATAATCAGAAATAGCTTTACAAATCACCTATCTGCAGTTTTTACAGCACATTAACCTCATTTTGAAGTAGCTACCTGAAGTCCAGAATGCTGAGTGATTGCTGGAGGGCTTCACTGAAATAAGATGGTGTTAAATGCAAGTATCAGAACTTGCAAAAAATGAGCAAAGAATGAGCACTTGTGCTGTTCATAAAATGTCGGTCTGCTATCAAGTGATAATATGCACAGATCTACTAAGATATTTTTATTTCATCTGTCTAGAAACAGATGAGGTAATTAAATACTGTGCATTAAAGACAATTTTCTATGACAGAAGAAGGTGTCTTTCAGAAATGGTTATCAAGTGAAATCTAAGATATCAATCAATACTTCTCTAGTCCATATCCAGTGAGTTTTATAAAAATGTTCTGGAGAATTCGGTCACATGCACATTTCTTTGGCTGTAAGATGATAATGACTTATGTTAATATCACTAAAATCAAGATTTGGCCTCTTTCACAGGTATTTTTGAAAAGTCTATTCACTGTTGCATCTAAATATATCGGTATTTAGAGGGCCAGTAAACAGGTTTCCTATCGAAGTTCAACTGTTGCATTAGTGAGTTTGTTAATAATCTCTATTTAGAGAAACATCCATCAAAAAAGTTGGCTTTCTGAAAAATACAGATTTATAAAACTTAGTTTGCCTTACAGAAAGAGAGAACATGTGAGTTATTTTCTCAAGTCCTTTCTAAGTGTATAATTAAACCGCTCCTTGATATGATGGTTTAGTATCTTTAATATCAATAATGAAATCCTTCATAGAGTAAAATTAGAAATTAGCATATGACTGTTCATGATGAAATGTTACTGCTACTTTCAGTGCTTCAACAGTTTGGTGACCCCTACAGACTCTTCAAAACAAATAGTGAGGTTATTTTAAGCATTAGCCTCACCTTTATTCTGATGTATAAGCTGATTTTAAGTATTTGATCACGTAAGTCATGATGACTACTGAGAAACTATAAAGAAACATATTTTGTCAGTTTGTGCTCTAAAAGATTTTAAAAGAGTCAAAGAGAGACATCATGTTTCAGCAAAATAAACATTTCACTAAATAAATATGAAATATAAGAAGGCAAACCAGAAAGTCTGTTCCAAATCATGTACATAAAACATAGAAACTTATATATAAACTTTTTCTGTATTCTCTTGTTTAAATTAAATGTTTGAAAATATAAAGTAAAAGGTTAAGGAAAAAACACATTCAGAATGTTAACAGCTCCTTATCTCCAGCTGCTAAAACTTGATGAAAGTGTTGTAATTGTTTTATAAGGGCCATGTGACTGCAAAGTGAAGTCATTAGATGACAGGGGTTTTAAGACAGCCCCCATCTTTTCTGGTATTTCTGTTAGGCTCAACTTCTGAATGTGGTGTTGTTGTTGTTGTTGTTGTTGGCTAGACTTCGCGAACGAAGATTTTGGGATAAGCCTGCGCAATGGAGTTTTTAGTTGAGGCACAGTGTGCGCGGAACTGGCCCCACCCCCTTTACTCCTGAGGTTCATTTTGCCACGGCCGAGCACGCTCGGATGACGACACCGAGTTCCTCGGGATTCGAACCGGCGTCCTCAGAGGAGGAGCCAGCTCCACAGGCGGCAACTTACACCATTCGGCCAACGCCCGCTGCCCATTTCAGATTAACATTAAAGAAAAAAACAGCAAACAGAAAAGCAAAAAACAGAAAAGCAATAATGTCAGGTTGTTGAGCAATCCTGGGAGCCCACGTGGGTCAGAGCACCAGGGGAAGACCTCACCTTTTCCTCTCTGCCACCAAATGACACAAATGTGGCACTGCAGCCACGCCTGCAACACGAGCTGGGGCAAGTCTAAATGTGTATACACTGTATAATATACTCACCATTAGTAGTAACTTAAACTTCCTTGACTTGTTTGTTTCCCCCATGCTTTAAGTGTGAATACACCCATCCTAGTTTCTTTGCCCTCGCCTGCAATGGCATAAATATGCATTTAGCAAATTTCTCCTTCCCTGGTCCCCTCTATCTCCATTTTCTCCCTCCCTTCCACTCTGATAATCTGGATAGCAGCACAAAGTAATAAATCAGATACATTATTGAGGTGCCACTCCCAGTGGCATTATAGGATAATAGGATTATTCTGAAAACCAGGTGTTAACTACAGAAACACAGCAGAGACATGATCCAGTTTGCAAGGAATCAGTGAAAATCTTTTTACTTTAATCTATTAGCTGTAATAGCAAACAAAGAAGTTACATGGTTTCTAAAAGATTTACCAAGTGACAGTAAATTCTGTACCAAATTTAAAGAATTGTGTAGTTGCTCTCTAACAGCACAGCTATTGTCCTTGGTAAATTTTGGTCACTGGGCGTTTGTCTTTTGTCTGAGTTTTCTAGAACTTGAAGCATGACATTTCTTGACTGCTAAGTAATTTTTTCTAATTAGAGATAAATATATATATATATACACACACTTTGTTGGAAAATGCATTTCCAGCTTCACTACAATATCAAATACTTTAGAATAAAACACTAAGTACAACTCTAGTCTCGTTTTCTGCTAACATAATAAATAATTGAAGTACAACTGGAAATGAAGAGGTACTGGTATTTGGGAAAATTATATCTGAATTTAGCTGATTTTATAATCAACTTCTGAGTTTTCACCTCTGTTGTTACTTGGAATACTTTGTTTTAGCACTACACAGCACTCAGAATTTGCTGCATTCATCATGATTACTGTCTACACAGGGTACACTGTTGAGCTATTCCTCTGAAAAAGGGGATGTAAATATGTTCATTTTTTTTCCCCTACTGTATTTCAGCTATAATTATATGATCAACTAGTGTTTACTGCTTGTCTGTTTTAAAGTAAGATGCAATGGTCTGGCACAAATACTGAAATAAAGGCTCATCATTCAGTTCCTACACTAGGAACTGCATTTTCATTGTAAATGTAGTTAACTACACAAATGTCAGAATCCAATGCCACCATGATGTTTCAGTCAGAATAACGATGAGTGTGTTAAGAAACTGAATGGTTAGTAGTTTTTTAGCACACCCATATGCAAAATGTATAGTAGAAAAATGTGCAAGGCAATGTTTAAAAATAAAAGAAATGTAGATAGGAACAAATATTGATGTGGATATAAAATTACAGATTTATCATGTGATCAGGGAGGAAAGATTGAAGCATACTTCTAGTTAATAGCAGTTAGCATGCGATTTGGCAATAGCTTTAGATAGAAATTTATGTCAAATATTACTAAATCTGTGCCATAACTATGATGATAAAATGTATTTAACTTCATAGTGAAATATTATGGACCTTCATTCATTTATTTTATTATGTCAGTTTATTTCATGATGGTAACTCTGGATTACCATTAGCCCCAAGATATACCTGGACTAAGTTGTAGAATGCAGCTTGTTAAATGTCTGCGACTTGTTTCTACATATTCGCTAATACCAGTGGAGGAAGTTTTAGGACACAAAAGACCATCAGAAAGGCAGAGAAACCTGTGAATAGAAGATTTCTAGAAAGTATAAATTTTCAGTGTGTGTAACCTAACAGCTAAGGGGACTGATAAGAGACCTTGTACCTTTGATTACCTCACTTAGGATGGCCCCCCCAGGGGAAACTAGGAAAACCAGAGCAGAGTTTGAGCAGTAAGAGGAATCTGGTAAAAGAAGTGAAGGAAACTTTCCTCTTCACAGAAAAACAAATCCTATTTGAAAACAAATTAACCCTTCAACAACTCTTACTTCATCAAAACATTTCTTCTTTTTCTGGTTTTCTTTGTTACTGGTTGGTTTACTGTTACAGGCTGAAAGCAGAAGTCTTTGTTCCAGAGAGGTGATATATAATTAAATGCTTAACAAAAATGCCAGCTAATACTCTCTATAACAGATCTTTGAAACACTTTTCAGAGCTGCTTCATGTCACAGACATATTATTTTCATAAAATTCTTGTATGCATTTATATGTGAAAACTGATACAGAAAGGTACTGTTAAGACAGACATATAATTACTGCCTTAATAATAGAAAATTGGTATCTCGTATCCAGAATATCTATGATGATAATTTCTCCCTAAGTATCTCTGTATATCTCACTGATATAGTCCATCACGGTTACAGATTATTTCCATAACACTCATGGGTTGAAACTACTTTTCTCTAATTATGTGATTTACCAAGTTTTCCACTACAATTGAGAGATTAATCCTTCTGAAAATCCTTCTTCACTTATTTTAGCAAACAAGTAATTTATACTCATTGACAGAGACTCACGATAGCAACATACTCAATAGGCCTCTGGAACAGGATATGTGTTTCTCATGAATTAACTGCTATACTGAGTTTTATTTTGTGAACACAGTTGAGTAATCAACAAATATTATCAGCCTAGTCAATCAATTAAAAAATGCTCTGCACATAACAGTCTTTGTTTACTGTATAGTAAATGTGGTTAGGATGTACTTTCAGTTTTAAGTCCTGGTTACAAGTTCATAATAGAGCTAAAAATGTATCAGGATAAAGGATCTCAGTGGTCAAGGATAAACAGGAGAAACTGACATTGAAATGAAAAAATCAGAGCTGGCCAGATGGTCTATCTTGGATAATTATAGACATTATAAAAATATTAATTTGGAACTCTATTAGTTTCTGTTGATAAGCTTAGTCTTATATTCCATGACTATAGGTGTCTCCCAAGAAGCCATGGCAGATGTAAAATAAAAATCCTCCACCCATTAATATTCTCATAACCATTGACTTGCATATCAATGAGAATGTAAAAGAGGAGTTAACTGCACACTCACTTCCTGTAACTAACATGACATGACCGACCAGCCGAGCATATAGTATTTCTGTTTTCTATGGATAACAAAAAAACACGATTCTAGTGTTAATATTACTCATGTTAAAATCTCATGACTCTTTGTCCAGTTTTTCAGATGATTCTATCTATACCTCCAGCTCCTAAATATAGCTCTTTAAGTAAGAATGTGGCAAGATCTTTATACCTCCAGGAAAAAAAAAACAAACCTATCAGCTTTTCATTTGCGAGTTCTTTTCATTCAATTAAAAAATAGCAATGTGTAGCAGTCAAATTTGAAGTCTTGCACACACACAAAAACAAACAAACAAAAAACCCAAGCCAACAAATATCCTTTTAACATACTCTATATTTTAGCTTTAAAAGTAGGGACAAGCACATGAATGATGTTTAACAGTATCTAAATGCCTACTTGAAGTAAAGATAAACAGGAAGTATAGAGAGAAATACCTTTGTAAAGTTGTTCCTATGAACCTTCGTATCCTAGGTATGAAAGCAGTTTTCAAAACTACCTCAAAGGAACAGAGAGAAAAAAAAAAAAAAAAGAAAACAGATTGCTTAAAATGAAAACATAGCTGGGCAAAATGATGATGACTCACATATTAGAATATAAGAGAACAGCAGAATACTCTAAGATTCATTTTACCTTCCTGGGGCAGAAGACATTCGTTTCTTTCCTGAAAGAATAAATCAAGCTAATCTTCAATGTAAAACTGAGAAATGGCCCCTTCAAGTCAATTGCACACAAGAGCCAAACTATAGATCAGTTGTGAAGATGTAGTGGTCAAGTGAGATTATGAGGGAAAAGCTATTTCTCTACAGTGTTGAGCTGTGTTCATCGACATGAGTGCCTTCCTGGATGATAGTAAGTACATTAGCATTATTATGCCTCTATCTCAAAAAGTTATATTTCATTGGAAAAAATTGTTCTAGGTGGCTTAATGTTAAGATTTTTTGCAATATCATAGTACAATACATAAGTGGGAGTATCTTCATATTTTCAATGCCCTTCAATTAGGATGAATGTGGAATTTTCATTTGATAAATATTTCAGCTTTTCTGCCAAAATGATGACAACTACAGGAGAAAAGACATTTCTGAAACAAGCACTGATCTTTCCATATGCAGAACTGGCACGAAGAGATAGGGGACTTCATGCTAAAGCATACTGTTGGTGGTGAGCTTTCTGCAACAATGTCTCTACAGCCAAGCTGAAGAGAATAACTGTTTCATCTCATCAACTGAGCAGGCATTCTTGCTATGACATGGAAATGAGAAATTAGCCTGAGCCCTAGAATGATTAATGTCAGAACAGGGACTCCTAACCTATTTTCATTACACCCCTATGTTTTTTATTTACTGTACATCTGAACTGGACGGTAGAGAAATGATCCAAAGAAAACATAGAAAAACAAGTGGTGACTCTCCTCCTTCTTTCTTCTCATTGAACTTTGTGTTTTCTGGGGTAGAGAGAGAAAGAGAACAGATAATGTAGGACTTTTATTTCATTTCCCTAATCCAGAATGGGACACCTTTTAGATCCAATTTTCTCAGGCAGCAGTTTCTAGCATGGGGAAATTCTTAACTGCAGAAATGTTAGCTAGAAGGTAAGGAGATTGGGGCATACCTTGTTCTACTTATTCAAGGCTGACAGATTTTTATTTGGAAATATTATCTGTTATCATCAGCTTTAGAGCATGTTATCATCAGCTTCAGAACAAGTATGAAGTATACGTATTTAACTCTCAGCACCTGCCCTGCTGAGTTCACTTCAGTACAACAGAAAATCCAGTTTTCAGGACGTTTAAAGAAATATTCCAAAGTGCCTGAAGTGTTAAAAATAAAAAAACTGGTGCAGAAAATATCCATTCTGTCATGTTAGTCACTTTTGATCCCTACCCACAGGCAAATGTTAATGAACAAAAGTGTCAGATCTACTGCCTTCTGCTCACATACTCTAAAGGACAATCCTCTTTATAATACACAGTAGACACCTGCATTTGCAAGTGCTGAAATTGGGCAATTCAGCTTTGTTTCTGAGAAGGAACCTAGCTGTATTTTTGTATACTTAAGAGGGAATGACTCCTACCTTTTCCACACAGCAGTGATAACAAGGAAGGAAGCTACAATGTATTATTATCTGTTTGTCCTTACGTCAACTAAAGCAACAAACACTCTGTGTTGTGTGTTCTTTCTCGTCCCACTTGCTCTAGTCTACCAACATTTATAGTCTCTGCCTTTGGTGTTTGCCTATACCTATGTACAGAAGTCATGGCTCAGTGACAGTCTTTGTCTTGACATCAAAAGGAAATACAAACTCTCTGGGGAAGAGAATGTTAATATCTGATTTTATGACAATTGCAAATTCCTATTGCTGCTCTAAGAGAAAATATAATGGGTAACAGGCAGCACCAAAAACCAAGGGGCTGACTCTAGGTTCAGACAGAAGAAAATCATAAGCAACTAAAAAATACACTAACATAAAACTGGTCTAAATATATACACTGTGCTCCAAAGGAATCTACAGCTATTTTCCTACCATTTGTGTTCTTCCACTGCTCTTGTTCTTTGCTCTCTGGCAGCCAGTTTATACTGCAACCACTAAATTCTTTCTAGAGATGAAGTCATTATAGCCATAATAACTCATGCCAGTTAACGATTTCCTTGTCCTACATTTTTGATTTTAAGGAAACTGTTTTAGAGGGAAAATCATGCTCAAATGCGTTATACCTTTCCTTCCCTTTCACACTAACCTATAGAAGAGGATACTTTCACATGTGGTACAACTCCTCTCTGAGGACTTGCAGGCTGTAGCCCGCTGACAGACTTTGAAGACGGCAGAAAATCAGCATGAAGCCCTGTTGAACAGATTAAAACATTTAATTTCTTGCCCCAGAGCTCAGTTTCATCTATGTGGTGCTCCTACATCCAAATACAATCGTTATGCTGGCTCATCATGAAAGAGTTCCTAAATGCAACAAAAACTGCAAGGGACCCAAATTTGCCTCTACAATCTAAAATATAAAATCAGATTAGCATTTGAAAACACAGGGTTCAAATCAGTAAGGGAAAAAAAAAAGTATTACTCCCCATTCCCAAACTGTTTCAGAACTCTGTCCTAGAACAATACTAGTTTTTACATAAATTTAATCTTGTAGCTAAGAAAAAAAAAAGAAAAAAAACACACCTTGAAAGTCCTGAACATATATTTAATACTCCAGGTAAATTGTTGTTCTCTAAAGGAGTTCTCTAAAAAGTGGAGCAGGCAGGAACAGAAAACATGCAACATACTAGGGGAACTTCCCAGTTTGTAATTATAATGTCTCTAAACATGCATATAGGAGGGATTTCAACTAAATTAATACTTTGTATACTCTTTACTAATACTAACAAAGAATCAGAAAATGTCCTAGGACGTAAATCAGCATGGTAAAAATAAATAAACTGACCGCTGCTGATTGTGAAACAGATTAACTATGGTGAGATATGATATAATGTTCAATTTATCAAAGAAAACGCTTTCAGGAGACCAACAATGACAGACCACACCTTATATATTGTACCACTTACCATAAGGGAGTACCTCAAAATACTCTGATGAGCAAAAAGAAAATCATTAGTTTAACGAAGTTGGTGAAAGATGTAGCAAAAATCAACAACATAGTTAATGGGAGTTGGACATTAATGATCCTTGTAGGATTTGTCAAATGAGGATAATCTATGATTCCTTTTGGCATAGTACAGTTCTCCCTGGATAACGAGAAACAGAAGGATCTGAAGTTTATAACCAGGGATCGATGTTTCTGAAACTGTAGAACACCTTCTCGCAGAGCTTTCTGAAACATAAGTTCTGAATGAATATATTTTGTGTTTCCAAATAAACTATTAGATTGTATTAAATGTGTAAAGTGATGTCCTGGTTTCAGCTGGGATAGAGTTCATTTTCTTCCTAGTAGCTGGTACAGTGGTCTGGTTTAGATTTAGGATAAGAATATTGTTGGGTAAAATACTAACGGTTTGATTGTTGTTAAGCAGTGTTTACACTTAGTCAAGGATTCATCAGCTTATGCTGTCTCACCCATGAGGAGGCTGGGGAATACAAGAAGTTGGAAGGGGACACAGCTGACTCCAACTGACCAAAGGGTTATTCCATACCATGTGACAGCATGCTCATATTTAATTCAGGGGGAAAGCTGGCCCAGCCGGAGCTGGCTACTGCCAGTCAGTGGGTGGTGAGAGTAACTTGCTTTGTACATTCTAATTCTTTTACCATTATTTTCCCTTCCTTTTCTGTCCCATTAAACTGTCTCTATTTCAACCTGCTTTTTTTTCAATTTTCATTTACTTTCCCCACACCATGATGAGTGGTAGAGAACAAATGGCTCTGTGGTGTTTAGCTGCCTGCCCAGTAAACCACAAGTGAGTCACACTGCTCAGTGACTAACAGCATTCAGAACTACAACTAATTAATATCTATTTTTATTACTCCTGTCTACTAGATGGAGTGTCAGATGTTTTCCTACATGTTAATTGTAAGCATGTCAGATAAAACAAATTTTTAAAATGTAAAAGCACAGCATCAAAGAAGTCATGATGACAGCTGTATGCTGAGCTTTAGCCTCTGCAGTCCTCAGACACCTGATGGCTCAGTGCTCAACAGGATGATAGTTTGGGAATCACATTCCAAGAGGCACAGTCCTCAATATGCCATGTTGCAACGTATTTTCATACCAAACACAAGTTTCTGGAAGACATTTCAAGGACTAGGTGCCTAACAAATTCTGGCCTAAAGCCACTTACTTAAATTTCAAATTTTCTCTTTCAAAAACTTATTTAAACCATATTTTAGTAGGCAGATCTGATGTGTCACAGCACCCCTGAAAATAAAGCCATATTCATCTAGTACCCTAAACTTGGCAATTAAGACCTAACTTTTTAGTCAGTACCAATTACTGTGCAAAACCTGCTTTGGGGATAACCAATACCTAGATGAACTAAACAAGAATGAAACAGAAGAGGAAGCCAGACACAAGACAAGCCTATAGAAGACAAAGTAATTTTCTTTGTTTGCATAAGCAGTAAACTTTCTTGTATCTCCAGATCTATTATTCAAGAACATTCATGTAGGTTCTCAACTCTTCATTTATCAATATTTAGCTCTTATTTCTGCCTTCTGAATATGCCAAGTTACAGTGGTCAGTGGTCTAGTAATTTCAGCTTAATGACATAGGAGCACTCACAGAGTATATCAGCATTATACCTTGACATTTGAATGTGGTCAGACGAATTGTAGGTTCAGTGCTCTATTATCACCCCTATCAGTGATATTCAGGTTGCAGTGAATACCCAGAATATAATCAGCTTCTGAAGAAACTAAATTACAAAATGACTAGACCACTACTAACTATGACTAAACCATAGAAGACTCTCCTTTGAAAAGCTACTCATGGTTTCTATTTTCCTGATTACTTGGCATATTCTGAGGCAAAACTAAGCACTTCACTCTGCACTGGAACTTGAGAAGGATAAGCCAGCTTGCTTCCTCACTAAAATTTATTGCTATCCTAAAATGCAGGGAGTGGAAGGAAATCTGAATCCTATGTAATTTCAGATTTAGGGTTGGACTATTTAATGAGGAATGTGTTCCAGTAAGTCTGCTGGCACCTTGTTCTCAGGAAAGGACTTTGAATGAGTTACCTAAATACTGATTAAGAGTTTTTTTCTTAAAATATTTAGTAATCATAGCAGAGTATGAGAAATACGTCACAAACAAAAATGTCCAGAAGGCTCTTTAGTTGCTGTTTTGGAAAAAAGATTAAATTCTGCTTAGCTTACACATGTATAATTCCAGGAAGTTCATTGAACACCACTAGTATAATTTTACAATATACTGTTCAGTGCCTGTTTATTAACAGTATAGATATTTCTGAATATTGCAGCTCATTTTATAATAATGGAACATAGAACATTGATGTCTGCATTGCTTGTCTATGCATAAAAAATAGTCCAAAACTTTGTTATTTGTAATAGAAGCGTTTTACTTTCAGTTTGCTTTACCTTGAAAGTATGCCTGTGTCTCTAAATAATTCCAGGTGGAGATAGGTCTTGGAGTTTTGTACAAAAATTTTTTCTCATGGAAGGACAGCACAGTTAATAAAGTCTCAGAGTATTTCCATTAGCTAGATGTTGTATGTTTTCTTATCCCTCTCCTAAGGATGAATAATTTCAGGCACAGACAAACAATTCACTGAATTTCACACAGCAGATTAAAAGTAGTGGCAGAATCACATCTGAGGGACTTTTAGCTTCTAGCACTTGTTTGACCTCCTTGTCCCTTTCAAGTACATTTGCCTGTAAAATGGCAGTTTGAGGCAAAGAAAGTTGAAAGGGCTTATAATGGATTTTAAAGGGTCCTGAGGGTCCAAAGTAGCAAAGCCTTCTTTCACTCATTAAAGTACACCTATATACCTGAATTCCTTTCAGTAACACATTTCCCCTATGTACCAACCCC
>VXAU01003305.1:5217-42801 GCA_013399695.1 Formicarius rufipectus | reverse complement strand
ACAACACCTCTTCCACAATGTATGTGAGTGGAGAACCTCATAAAACATCAGATGTCTGAAGGTTCTAACTGGCTTTAAAAACCGCAAAGCAGACACTTTATAAAAGTGTTTCAATGAAAGATGACTGAGAAAGAAACATCAGGACTAGGACACCTTTTATTAACTTCATCTAATATAAAATAAATATCTCCTAAGTTTAATTATCCTTAGAGCTTAATTTAAAAATGTTCATCATAAAATATTATTATTAATAATAATAATAACAACAACTAAAAAATAGTTGGATGGTACAAACCAAACAAGGCTTATGCTAAATATTTCATACTAATATTAAAATTTTTACTTACTACATAAACTCCTCCTGATTTCTAGTGTATAAATTGCTGTCATTACTCTTTATCTGTTGTCTATCGGTCTGCTCTTGATTATTCCATTTTTACACTTGAATACCTCTGGATTTCCTCAGCCAGAATCACCTGGGTTAGTCTTCACAGTTTAAATAAACATTTTATATTAGCCAGCTTATTTTCCCTCATAAGTTTGAAGAAATGCTTATAAACACTCCTTTAAATACCAACATGAGGAAAAAGTCAGAAGGGAGCAACATTCCAGCTCTTACCAGCTAAATGGTTTTGGCACGGAGCAAATAAGTGTCATCACATAGGTGCTAGCCTACCAGCCTCTATTAAGAGAAGACTACACTATCTTAGTCCTGTAACTGAGAATTTTCATTGTTTCATTGGGTTATTTATTTGAATTATAAAATTTTGATAAGAATGCTTAAAAATCCAGAACCAGTGCTAGAAAATGGAACAATGGAATTCAAAGGCGGTAAAAGACAAAAGCAGAAGAAACAATACTTTGTATTCCCTCATCTTTTTCTTAACTTCACTTGATCTTTAAGTATTTCTGACTCTAGGTACATTGGGAAACAAAACAGAAAGGAGAAGGCAGTTTCCCTCAAAGTCAGAACATTTAAAAAAAAATTAAAACAAAGTATTTGATGACACAGTAACACGGAATACTTTAACATCCATTAATGAGTTAATTAACGTAACTAACTTAATTTAAAGAAAAATCATTAATTGTTAGTATGATGGCATTGCACAGGTATAGGACGTAAAAAGACTATGTATAAAAATTTATTGATGGATCTTAAAGTCAGACTATTCTCTCTGTAAGTAGGAATATTCTTCTACTGAAGTTACCAAAATAGAAATATTTGTTGCAAAATTGATCTGTTAATGAAACTTGTACTGTTTTCATCCACTGTGAATGGTAAAGGATACTCCCATGGTAGTCTATCTGTCGCCAGGCATGTGGTGACATGTATGCTCTGAACCTGTACCACAGTATGGTTCATTTTCCTAATCACAGAAGCAAATAAAAATATTGTGAACTGTTCTGGTTTTTTTTCCAATGTACCAGCTTTACTGAAATTGAATAGGCCTCAGGCAGTTAACTCTCACTCTGTTTCCATCCAACTCCTAACTTACTCTCCTAGTAAATTCAGCCAATGTTATCTTTAATAATCATCACAGTGATGTCACGGTCATGTTGAACAGGGAAAGATGTGACAGTTGTCCAGAAGCACTTTCAAGGACAATATTTCTTAACCTTAGTCCAAAGTTTATTTGGCCTCCCTGAAAATATCCAAAACCTTGTCATTCATGCAAACCAAAAATGTTGTCATGATGATTTCATCTATTTTAACCAAATAATGTTTAAGCTAAATTTAAAATAATGGTTTGTTATAGTTCATTTTTGTTAGCATGGGAAAAAATGTACATGTTGCAATGATTTTTCACACACTTTCTGATACCACATAGCTCATCAGCACTTCACTGATCTAGGGCATCTTTCTGTCTCTCACTTGATGACTATCTATACTGTGTAAGGTGCAGACCTGTCAGCAATAACCAAGTCACATAAATAGGAGCTGTAGCTCATCAGGACTGGATCTGAAGAGAAACAGAGATGGTGCTAATGATAATTTCAGTTAAGTGCCTTTGGGCTGTGACTGGTGTTACAGTTTCAGTGCTTGGTAAATTTTTGGGTGATGGATTTGCCCTACAAGGACTCCATAGATATTTTCCTCTGAAAAGCATCACATTTATGCAGTTAAACACCTTTCCCTGGTGTAACAGTAAACCTGAGGTTGTGGGCCTGATCAGGAAACTAAATTTAAGGCAGTGAATACCCAGAATATAATCAACTGCTGCAGCAGATAAAATTGTTTATTCATCATCATTACAAAGGCAACTAATACGGAGAAAGAGTAATCCAAGTCAGACTTGGTTAAAACTGTGCTGCAGAAAGACAACAGACAACTAACATGAGGTGAATGGAAAAGCCATAGAAAATACCAACTAAGGCAGCAATATCAAGAAATATAAATAAAATCTTCTATAGAAAATATCACAATTTCATTGTAGTCTCACAGGAATATACGTGTTTTTAATTCCATTAAACTATTGTGGAAACTAACATTTTCAACAGAAAAATTGCCTATATTTCAATTAGAAAATTGTTCTGAAATGTTTTCACTACTCATAGAAATTATAACAAACAAAACCAAAAGTCAACCCAAAACAAAATAAACACATTAAAAAAACCCTCAAACAGCAACAAACTACTATAAAAGCCATCAGCTTTCTATCTGCCAAAGAAGGGACTCATAAGTCTGTGTTTCTCAGCCCTGGTCTTGGATTTTTTACCTCATAAGTGTTTAAGCTCATATAGCTTCCCTTTTTATTGTTATCAGTACACTAGTAAAATATAGACTGCCTTATCCTTAATACCTTAGGTCAATTTAAAAGCACCAGTATCCTGGAAAGAAAACTGTTATCAAATCTGGAACTACTCATTCACTCTTTCTGTCTGGTAAGAGGTTAGCCATAGTCAAATAAAATTAAAACAAAGAACTTGGTATTATTGCCTGAAGTTATCAAATATTAGTAGTTTCGTATGCAGGCACCCCTCAGAACAACTTTGTGAAACTTGAAAGACGAAGAAAATAAACTGTTTTGGATCATTAAGCAGTGATCAGACCATAGCACCAGGCAAAGTTATGTTCCAGGAAGCCTGGAAGTAAATGAATGGGGATGTATTTCCTCTCGTACTATTGTAGTAATGAGGAAGGTTCTCTACTATGTTCAGCACAAGGTGTTTAATGCTTTGTTTCTTTAAAGAGTATGTGCAGATCTCTGAGAAACAATAACTTCTGATTTAAATATACACCACTCAGTAACCAAGTAACTACTGGAGAAGATACTTATTAACAACCTGGATATCATATTTCCAATAAGAAAAGGTGTCAGGACAAGATCCTTCACCATGTAAGTATACTAATAACTGACTAAATGAACAATGTCTCTACAAGCAAGATAATAACTGTATGTAGAGCAAATCAATATGTCTGAGAATACACCTTTGGTTAAAAGCATTTCTAACCTAATTCTTTGAAGTATGTTATGTAAGTAAACTACAGAGATTCATTTTCCCAC
The DNA here is from genome assembly GCA_013399695.1 of Formicarius rufipectus. NCBI lineage: Eukaryota > Metazoa > Chordata > Aves > Passeriformes > Formicariidae > Formicarius > Formicarius rufipectus. Next base: position 39,295 of record VXAU01003305.1, on the reverse strand, counting down.
TTAAGTACTGGGGGTATTTTGCTCTTGGGGACTATACTTCCATTTTTAGCATGGTCTCTCTAACTATTTAGCACCATTGAAAGAGCCTTGTAATGGAAAAAATAATTTCTTTCTCAAATACAATGAAGACGTATACATGAGTGATCTCTATGCTTTTCTAAGTAGAAATTTTCTTCATTATACGATAAGACAGTGATACAATGCAAGGACCTTGAGGAAGAACTCACTCAAATCCATACTTCAGTTAGCATCAATATTAAATAGGGCTTAATGTGCAGCTGTTTCTTTCAGCTTTAATTTAAATTTATTTTGGTTAGAACAGACACTCTGCAGTTGTAACCCCAAAATGCCATCTTTAATTATTCTCTGTTCATATTTTTTCCATTGTGGATGCCCTATTTCAACTCAGCACCTTTGCATTTTCAGAGCAGCCACAGCACCCTGCAAATTCCCCTTCTTTTTCTCCATTTTGTCCAGTTCGAGAATTCAGGGCAGCTTTTCAATGAGCTGACGTGCAAAAGAGTAATTATCCCTGCCTGTAGGAGGAATTAAGACATCAGTGGAAGACTGGAAATCGAACATAGCTTAACCATCAATTTGTGCCCATGCACAAGGCCCAGCTGTAGCTCATGAAGATTATGCTATCCATTAGTGTTTTAGTTATGCTGATTGACAGCCTGGTCTTTTGTGATTCAGTTGATGTTTGGTACTCACAGATAGAGAATGATTACTCTGACATTATTATTAGTTGATTTAATGTTATTTAAAATGTTAGTTTGTAAAAAAAAAATAAAAGGAAGGAAATAAAAAAGGGATAAGAGGCAGAACAGCCTGCTGAATATTGTAAAATCTTTTGTGTGCCATTTCAAATGACTTATGTATAGGGTTTTTTTAACATTTTATAATAATTCTATTATTTTCTGAGTGATTGCATGTTTAAATTTCCTTCAAATAATCAAACCTTTTATTTTACTGTTCTTAAGTTTTATGGCTCATGGTAGCTGTTGACGATTTCCTTCCTTGAGACATTAGCCCCAAGACATCTTATAACAAGTGATGCCACAGGTAGCAGAAGAAGCACTTACTGCTCTGAAAACCAAAGCTGATTAGTGATTGATGGGAATAATACTTAACTATTCTAACAGACCTGCAAAGAGGTCTGCTAAAAAAGTGTGCTTCATTTCAACAGCCTCCAACCTTACATAAAAACGCAGTATCATATGTAATTATTTTATTGTCTGAGCAGTTATTAGGATAGTGTATTCAGAGTACTTGTTAGAAGCCCAAGTGAAGAATTATAATCAGACATACAAATCAGTGTTATTCAGGAATTTCTTTTCTTCAACAAAAGAAATCCCAGAAAGACCTTTTCATGCTAAGTCCAGACTACTGCAGATTCCTAAGTACCAAACCTTAAAAACAAAGGGAGTTGTCAAATGAGAAGAGAAAAAAAACCAACCAAACAACAAAAAAACCCACAAACAAACAAACAAAAAAACCAACCAACCAAAAAACCCTCTCCCCCCTCCAAAAAACAAACAAACAAACAAACAAAAAAAAAACCATAAAACAAAACCAACTTAGGCTTATCCTCAAAAAAAGTGTATCTAATTTATGTCAGTGGGTTGAAAGTTTTATCCTAGATATTTTTGCACTGAGCAGGTGGACAAAATGTCATAACAATGTGACTGCATAGACCTTCTCCAGTCACACATATTAACTAAAAATGCTTGAAAAAATGTAAATTGTTCAGCCAAGAAACATGTAATTATATGTCCTTTAGTCAGCAATTCTAATTTGGTTGCTAATGAGTTTAGGTTGGTGATGCTTTCTTTTGTGGAAAAAAAAAAAAAAAGAGAAGTAAAAGTAGCACATGCCTTCTGGTGTTACTCTAGAGAAGTACATGGAATTTCACCCATTTAGTCTGACAGCTGTAGAAGACAGTCCCAAATACCTTTAAGTATTCTGTTTTACGTATCAGTCAATATGTCTTTATGGCACTTTGCTGGAAACCTTAAATTCTTATGCATCTTCTCGCAGTCAGAGTTAAATACTTTAAAAATATTTTTAATTTTTTTTCAGGGTTTTCTTTTCTTTCTTTTTTTTTTTCTTTTTTGATACTTCTGTGGCTTATTATCTTATTGCTGACTTCCTCACATATAAAGCTGCAGATTTTGCACTTTGCTTGCTCTGTCTCATCTGTTAGCATTATCTATAAATTATTGGGTATTAGAAGAGATTTGTTTTGTTTCTTTTGTTTTGATTTTTGAAATAAGAGCCTGCTAATACAGCAATTTGTTGGTTTCATAAAAAAAAAAGTTTTATATTATTTGCTTAGATGCCACACAGATACAGAGAAGCATTAACGCATAGCTATAGCACTATATATATAATAAAGTAAAAATAAAATACAACATTGCTTTTGTTAAATGCTTCCTGGCAAGTGTTAGTGGGTTTGTTTGGGGTTTTTTTTCAAACTTTTTGAGGTTTGTGTTACAGACTAAAGAAACAGACCATAATAAAGAAAAGGAAAGTGCTGACTCTGCAGCAGTCATAGGAAAAAGCAATGTCCCAAAGACACCCAAAGCACTTTCAGGTATTTTCTTAACTCTAATAGCTAGAAGAAACGCAATTATATAAAAGGTTCAATACGTTGTTGTCACAAAATCAGCATTCAGCAAACCTGATTTCAAATAAATCCTATATCTCCAGTCAAAGATACATGGTCCTCTACCAGGGAAATTCTTAATTCTGTATGTAGCATATCATAAATACAGTAACAGTTTAGGCAGTTTCCTGAGAAGATTGAAAAGCACTCATGCATTAATAAATGTATGGCTTTAATACTGTATGTATGGCTATGGTACTGTGGTGTAATCACTAGTGACTGATAAGTCTAGGTCAAGACTTCTATAAACCTTGTGATGTAACATTAGACAGCAGAGACTGTGTTTTGTTAGTGATAAAACTAAAGAGCAGAAGAGGCATGGCTCACCTCCTACACAGAGAAATCTTTCCTTCCTATTAAACATGACTTGAATGAGTAATGTTTCATTCCTTACTACACAGCAACTTCTTCAAACTCTTAATCTGTAGGAAATTAATGCCTGAGAACCCAGTGAGCTTTTTATGTACGCATATAAAACACAAGATGCTTTAGTGATGAAAAGCATATTAATGACTAGGTATATAAATTTGCTGTACGTTCTGCATCTCCTAAAAGTAAGCAATACTTGAGTATTTTTTAAGACACATCAAGTTGTATTTGCTCATTACTATGTGGTTAACGAAAAGCTTTCAGATTTTTATCAGATTCTACCTAACTGATGAAATCCAGACAGTTTCTGCCTAAATTAACAAATAGATTTGTAATTAAATGTACCACCCAAGATGACTGATGCCACCTAGCAACTGGTTAATACCCAAGGCCTTGGAAAATATACTGAAGGGCACTCTGAGAAGGAAAAAATCCCCTAACAACTTTTAAAGGGATCTAAACTATTTCCATGACTTCCTCTCCTTCACAGTGTCTTGTTTTCCTGTTGCAGCAGTATGCTCTGCCTAGAATAAAGTAAAGCACCTCAAACAATGCCCTATTTTGCAAAGCTGTCAGTGGTGCACTGAGAGGGGGCGTCACGCTGCTTTTGCTGTTGAATTATGCTAAAACTAGTCTGGCCTCATCAACACCGAAGTTAAACATCCTGATAGTCAGGTAAAGGTGTGTGGTAGTTTTTCTGTAGGTCTTCCCTAGAAACCGGGATCCAAAACCAAGGAAGTATTCCATATCATTCCCTTACGTAATCAGGTGTATAAAGACAGGAGGGAGTTTCCTGTCTGTCCCTTTTTGCTCTCCTTCTCTCTCGCTTGTCGGGTGGACACGGAGCCAGCAGTTCTCGGTGTTTAGGCCTCGGCTTATCTCTCTGAGCTCAGGCCTGGCTGAGAGCTGTTGCCTCTGCCGACAGAGGAGGGAAGGCACTCACTTCTCCTAAGGGAAGTTGGTGAGATCTTTCCTGTGTTATTGTTCTATTTAATTAATTCCTGGGATTTGATTGAGTGGGATTGTTTTGGTTTTACCCTTTTTAGTCCCTTTTCCCCTTCCCCTTTTCCCCTTTTCGGGGGTGTTTGGTATTGTTGTATTATATGTACATAGTATTTAGCTGTATATATATAAGATATCTATAAATATATATATATATTCCTTTACTAATTTTGCCTTTTACTAGTTTTTTTTTCCTTTTGTCGGGAGTGGGGTGGGAAGAGCTAGCTGGCATAGAGCTGTGTTTGGCAGGGAGCTTAGCAAACCCGACACAAGGTGTGGCAGATATGATAAAGTATCCTCATCTGAAAGTGTTAAACTGACCTGGAGGTGTATGACTGACAGTCAATCACTTCATACTATAAAAGCCCAGTCCCATTTTCAAATAGCAGGTTCTTCTGACATACCCCTTCTAGAAGTGTGTGTGGAGCTTCCTCCCTTGGGTGGGGAGGCCTCTCAAAATTACTCATTGAGGATGAGTTGGTATGGGTGAGTAACCTCTATCTCTAATTGTTTCTCTTTTTTTTTTCTCTAGCTTTATTATAATTGCTTTGATAAAGCATACTATACTAATAAGCTATACTATACTTCCAATTCAGATCCTTTCATCTAATCACCTGTCATAATAAAGCATTCATTCCTATATAAATATATCCGATTTTACATCCTTAATCCTGCAGGACAAAGTTGTACAAAGGTTCAATTACACCTCTATAGTTCCTTGGACCTCGAACATTGACAAATCTGGGGTTAAGATTGGATACAGCCACACCCAGGCTCCTCTCTGAGAAAGAGTTTAGAAAGCAAGGGTGTCCTTTCTGCCCCTTGCGACTTGATGGGAAGGCTTCTCTAATACACTTTGAAGTTCCCTCTCAACCTGCAATATCTGTATCATCCAGAGGTTAAAACTGAAGTGTGATAAACAGCATTTAGCAAGAGCTAAAATCAAATGGCAGAGAAATGTCAGGGCAATTGTTTCATCTAACTGAGAACATTAAAGCTTCCTGCTTGAAGAGAAAGACCTTATTTCAGTGAGAGAGTCACAACCAGTGAGTGTACACACAGTGATGACATATGGAGCATTTTAGTTCTGGGTCATTGTTTTCAAATGTGAGCTAGCTTTTAGTAGCCAGTAGTAATTACCATCTGTTGACTATTAGTGGCTATATGAATCAGTCTTCTGTCTAATTCTAGTAAAATTATTCACTTTCACAGATAGACAGTATTCCAGATTTCATTTGGTATCCCTCCACCTTTTTGTCCCCCTGCAGGATGGACACATCTCAAGAAATCATACTCTTTTCCACAGAATTGAACCCTACAGAAAGAAATTAGGGTTATTAGGAAGGATGTGTGCACTGGTGTTATCATGGTGTTATCATGCACCTGTTGTGCAGACAAAGGGAAACATTCATGCTCCAGGGTTGCCAGTCTGGCCACTTTTATAAAGACAGAAATGTTAAAGCTAGAGAAAGCAAGAAAACCATCTCATCAAACTGCCTGCATTTCACATGCATATACATGTCATATATCATATACAACATGATAATCAAATGAGAGCTACACTTCAATACTGTTTTGATCTATAGCGCTCCTATGTTGCACTGTTCTACTCTTACTAAACCAAGCTGTTATTCATAGAACAGTACTTTTCTAAGTAACCTGATAAATACAATAATGCTACCATTGATTATTTTCACTTTATTTTGAATTCTGTATTTCTTTAATTAACTGCAGCTTTCCTCTAGATTATTTGCTATCTAGGGCCAAATATCATCAGAGACCTCTTTATCAGGTAGGCAGGGCATGCCATGATTGACTCCACTGTGTTTTTAGCTCCTAAAGGTAAATATCTTTCAAAATTCAAAGTCATTCTGGATGCTTTGAAAAGCATTTTAAAAATACAAAGAAAATTTTCATCGTTTATTCTGCAGATAGCTGGGACTTATATTGCTATAATCAGACAAAAAGTATTCTCCTTTATGCCTCCTGCCTTTCTTTTAGGGCTAGTATGTTGGTAACATCAGTGCACTAGAAACTAATTTCACATAATATTTAAAGCCTGTGTGATATTCATGTTGCAAGGCATGTAACAGTCTTAATTCATAAATACCTTAATTTGCATTTAGCCTCCTTAATATTCATCAGATGAGGTCCCCATATGAAGAAATCCAATTGTATTGACTTTCTCCATCACTTTTTACCATTTCTTTTTCACTTGAAGTCATATTGGGATTATGACTTTTCAAAACATTTTTCCACTCCCAGTGTGTAAATCCACAATCATAACAGTATCTGGTTTCTAATTCTTTAAGTCCTACTCTTAACATTTCAGTACCTTATACCACAATTATTTACTGAGATGTGTTGTTTGACCAGCTTTTCATCCATTTAGTGTGTCTCTTTAATTCTTTATGGTTCTACCATAACATCATCTTGAATTATAAGAGCGGCCAATAAAAAGTATAATACACAGTTGTGACACAGCCAAATGGATTCCTCAATTTGCACTGTGTTTCTGAGACTCTCCTATAATGATTATTTTTTAGAACTAAATGATTATTAGAACAATTGGCACCTGACACTTGATATAAGGAACCTGAACAATTCTTACTCTTACCGATTCTTACCCTTCCTCACAACTGTAGAGGAAGATCCTGTTATGAGGAGAAGGAGTCTCATGTCAGCAGATTTGAGTCAGACTGATTTTCAACTCTCACATAGTCGAAGCCTGGAAAGTCCAAGAGATGCTTAATGGCTGCTGCTTCTGTTTTCGCACTCTGTTGGGTGGTGTGGGAGGAATCTCATAAAGCAGACACAACCCTACAGTAGCTCAGATCAGCAACATGCATGATTTGTGATAGTTCTGTTATACCAATCAGTCATAATTCAGCAGTAATACAGATGATTAGTACCAGTCTCTTCTTTTGCTCACTGTCTTTCCTTTTAGAACAAAATACATCTACTTATTTTAAAATGCCAGGAATGAAAATTTTCATACAAAATTTTAGTACCAAAAAAAAAAAAGTTTCTGAGTTTCTCATTCCTCTTAATTCTCCAACTCTAGAACTGGTGGCAACTAAACAGCAGTAAATATTCTTACCATCTCTCCTACTGTTTTAATTCTTTCCATCCAACCTAGTTATGAGCTACCTATAGAATTTGTCACAGATTCTCTTTTAAAGCTCATATTACACATGCTTCTGAAATACCTGACAGCCCCAATTTTTCTGTGTGGCCCAAAAAGCAGACTTTGCCACTGCGGTAGCTTTCAATAGATTCTATGGCTTGTGAAGGCTCTGTTGGTAGAAAGTCTCCTCCAGCACCAAGGGGAGGGAAAGTTAAGTCTTGGAATTGAGGTCACCAAAACCATCAGCCCTCTGGAGCAGACATCCGCAATGACCAATTCCAGGTCCTGCTGGCTCCCCTCACCTGTCCTACAGATGCACACAGAAACAAGAAGTACTTCTGTGTCTGTTCCAGGACACCATACTATTAAAGGAAGGACAACTTGTGCTGGCCTGCCCTCTCCTTCAAGCCTTTTCATCCCTTTCTGACCCTTCACTCAGCAGTCTCTGACCTAATGCATCATCCAGAAGACAGCACACATTTTCTTCACTCCCTTTCTCTAGTGCCTCATCGTGAAAGGGCACAATTGTAGTTTGACAAAAATCTTCTTTCCTTTTTCGTAGATTAGGCACTATTTTTCCACAGTCTTCTAGTTCCACAGACTGTTGAGACCTCTATCTCAAGAATTTTCCTCTTCTTTCTATCCTTTCTGAAGCCCTTGATGATCTCTCAATCAAGGTAATTTGTGCCAGGACTTCCAGTCATCAGTGTGATTTTTACCAAGCTATTCAGACTCCTACTAGCTCTCTCTGTAATATATGTGTTTATTTTGCTTCAAGAAAACACTATGCAGACTTTCTGTCCTTTAGATCTCTTCTGAACTCTTCTGAATGTCTTGTCTGTTGCTCTTAAAATTGGGAATGTTGGATTACTAAAAATAAAATTTAAAAAAAAAAAAAAAAGAAAAAAAGAAAATGGGGAAAAAATCCCCTGCCCTATGAATGCTCTTGCTGATTGTTTCTGAAAAATGCTGATGTGCTCTTCTAAGTGATATCTTTTAACTATCACATATCTCTCCACATATTAAATTACCTCTGTGCTTGTTTTCATGTCAGTTTGGAGACAAGGTTGCTTTGAGGTGTTTTAAAAGACATGCTTTCACTTATTCCAGTATTAAAAATGCAATGCTTTACCTTTAAAGAATGAAGGGCTTTCTGAAAACTCTCTGAGGGCTTTGGGGGTGTTTGTGTTTATAGAAATTGTTCCTGTCAAAGTGTAATGACATCTAGGTATATTTTATAGTGACTTTCACTACCAGAATCAATCAAGTAGCAGCATGAAGACATAGCAGTATGTACTCAGACATAAATTGATTTACAGGGTCATTACTTTTGTCACTAACTTGAGGGATCAACTCCTGTTAGTAACACCAGGAGATGCTTGACATTCATATGCTCATAAAATAATAAAGAAACAAGACTGAATCTTTCAAACTGATCCCAGTAGCTAGTGGAAAATTACATTTAAAGCTAAGATAATATAACAATTCAAGATTCCAGGGTTACCCTGATTAAATAGCACAAATAATCTATCTGGAACATGCATGGTAGAATTAAACTTTCAATGGTCTAGAATTACCATGGAATTATTTTTCATTTATGTGGATATGAAAAAAAAAAATTCGGGAATAAAAAATCAATTTCTTACCGCAAAAATTCTAACTATGCATAGCTGACATAAAATAGCAAATTCCATTAAAATTTGCAGCCAGTTTCTTAATACCAAGAAATTGTTTACTTTGTGTTTTAATTGTTGATAATCTTCAGGACAGACTTCCTTCTGATGTAAATAAAACTGTCAATGCTATATCACCTCTGTAGTCTAAGACTTCTTTAAAGCCAAAATGTTTAAGTTGTATTTTACTGTTAAACAATGTACATGCCACTTAATACCTGTCATCAGCACTCTCAGACTTCTTGATTTCCATGTTCCACCACCAAACCTTTTTTTTGTACTTCAACTTGAAAGGGGAATCTGCTCCCTGAACATTTAAGGCTGGCACCTTTTGAGCTTTTATGTTACCACCACTGCTCCACCTGACATAGCTGAAGAGAGACATTGCAGTCAGAACTCACCTGAATCAGCTTTAACACTGCAATTCTGGAACAGACATTTTCCTCTCTTTTGCTAGCCCAAATAAGTACCTATTCTCCCATTTTGACACTGCTTTTAGTGTTTCTCCCTTAATTCCATTCAGCAGTCACCACTGCTATCAGAGAGCTATAATGGAAATTGTAGAGCCATGTCAACGTGACACATTCCCTCTTTGTGATTTAACTTCTTGCTTAGGGACTTCTCATGATAGAGAGGTAACCAGCATCATGTAGTCTGAATGCTTAGATGCCACTCCTAGCCATGCAGGAATATTTCAGGTTTGGGGTTTTTTTTCAATTTAATGCTTTCCTTCTTCAGGAATTAGTTGTTGGACTAGAATGAATTTTCTGAACAAGATGTATTTATGGTGCAAACTACAAAGAATTTTAAGATAAGATTTCCTTCAGCTTGCATCTTTCTCACCACTGACAGCACAAGTATGTTGGGAAAATCAGCAAGATAGGATAGTCTTCACAGTATTTACCTTGTCTGGTTTTCTGCATAAGTCCAGGTACTTTACAAAATCTTCATGGTAAGATTTTGTAAAACAAAAATATGAAAGGTAGCACAATGAACGCCTTATTTTTAACTTTTCCTCTGAAATGTCAAGTTTAAGGAAGGACTACTATATTTAGTTAAATTTTGCCTCAATAGAGAAGATTATTTGACTAAAGAAGTTGAAGGCTTCATGTGTTTACAGATTTCTTCCATAGTTACTTTCATGTCAGGACCTTTTCCTTTGAAAGTTTCCATCTTCAGCTCCTACCTTATCCTAGTAGGTATACCTATTTTTAATGTGTTACCTCTTTTTTCTATGTTATCTGTCACATTTACTGAAAGGTTTTTTTTATAGTTTTGTGGTTATTGAAATAACTAAGATTCATCTGTGTTAAAGAGCCTGTATGAGCTTGTACTGTGTATTAGAATAGCACTGTGGTGGAAAAGTTAATGCAAAAAGCTAGAAAACAGAGTTTGAATTCCACTTTGCTGGTAGCAGAGCTTCCAGCAGGACTTCTGGAGAGCAGACTTTGGCCTGCCTAGAAGACTGGATGGCAAAATCCCTTGAGAGGCAATCCTGAAGGGCAAAGGAGTCTAGGAAGGCTGAATATTCTTCAAGTGGGAAATCATAAAGGTGCAGAAGGGTGTACTCATGAGCTGAAAGATGAGCTGGCAGAGAAAAAGACTGGCCTGGCTGAACAGACAGCTCTGGCTAGAACTCAGGGCAAAAAAAAAAAAATGGAGAATTTATGATCTTTGGAAGAAGGGGCAAGCAACTCAGGAGGATTTCAAGGATGTTTGTGAGGTTATGCAAGGTAAAAAACTAAAAGGGCTGAAGCCCAACTAGAATTTGTTCTGGCTACTGTTGGGGAAGAGAACAAATATATTTCTATAAATACATCAGCAACAAAAAGAGGGCTAAGGAGAATTTTCATCCTTTAGTGGATGCCAGGGGAACATAGTGACAAAGGGAGGAAAAGGCTGAGGTACTTAAATGCCTTCTTCACCTCAGTAGCCAGACTAGTTGTTCTCTGGATACCCAGCCCCACCCACTGAGCTGCAAGACCCAGACTTGAGGACTAGCTCAATGTCACTGTTAATAAAGAGAGAATACCAGAATAAAGCACCATTATTATTTTGTTATTTCCAACTTCTATTGTCTACATGAAAACCCTTTGTCAAAACCAACGCACTAATGTGCTGGATGCTGTACAAACGCAAACTAGATAAACAGCTTCTGCCACAAAGGCTCCACAACCTACATACAAGAGACAAGAGATGGATGCTGACAGTGAAAAAGAATGGACATTTCAAAAAACCTGAACTTTCAGTTTCCTGATTAGACATAGAAATGATGCCTGGATTAGATAGCAATGGAATTCTACTAACGAGGATTAAGAACAATGGCTCTTCTATATCAGGGACACATTTTGTTCAAGGTTTTCTGTGACTACAGTAGAATTATAAGGATAAAAATGAAGCAGCTTCATGGGCATTTATAACACAACTCTTCAGTGTAGAGGAGGCATCTTAGGTCAAGGTTTAAGGCTACCTTTTGAAAACTTTACAAGTGGATAGTAAAGGCTGTTGTCATGACATGGTTGCCACTAATGAAAGAAAAAGCTCTTTTTTGCACTGAATGCTTCTTCTGCAAGGAAAATATGATTTTCATTGAGATTCTATTATATATCATAAGAAAGTTTCTGTTTGAGAAAATCTTCCTGCTGTGTCATTCCTATTTCCACAAATAAACCAGAACATTTCTTAATCCTGCTAAATATTCTTGCTACAAGACTACATGTTAATAACAGTATGTAGTGCATGTGACCAACTCATCAAAAATTATACCCATCTTCAACGTGAGTCATTTTTAGAGAGCAGACTTTTTTTTCAGTTTAAAGCATACAGACCAGGATTTTAGTGTTCTTGAGTTCTTAGTTTCCCATTTTTGATGCCTATTAAGGAAAATGCTGGCTCTCTTATAAGAGACCCCTCCTTCTTCTACACCCTATACAAGCTTAACAAGTAGGTATTTTTCTTAAAAATTCAGTTTAATAAGCTAAATGCACACAGTTCCACATTTGAGCCCCCTTCCCCTTCCCAGAACTGAATTGTGCTTTGAAAACATTGCCATTATCAATTAACACTTTGACAATTGGCCAAGCACAGGACCTGCACCTCCTGTAACAGGTGATTCAGAATTTTCAATTACATCTTTCTATTTCTCACAGTTCAGCATTGAATTAATAAAATACTTAGGGAACTTGGGTGGCAGACTGTTAGAAATGAAGATATGAATTACAAGTAAAAAAAAGCAGAAGGGAAAACTTTAGGCAAACAGTAAAAGAGCCTTATGTATATAGCTGTACATCCTGTGAGACAACCTTAAGGTATAAGTAGTCTTCAAACTAGAATACCTTGAATCTTAGTTACACATTTGCCTCACAAAGTCTCATAGCTACACTTGGAGAGTTTTCATGTAGTTCATGAATTCCTGCATGATTAGGCACTGGTATGTATTCAAAGTAGGTACTGGTTTTTCTAATTTAGCACACAGCTGTTTCTCTAAGGCCTCTGCCATAAACCCATTCCCTGCTGTCACACTAGAACCAGCTTCAATCCCTATGCCTTCAAGGCCTTGTAAGCCTGCAAGATTTTTGCAGTCTTAACTCTAGGACATAAATTATTATTTGAGAAAGTCGACTACTGAATTGCAGCTTTTAGATTTTCTCTAATTTGTGCACTATATGAGGAATTTACTCACCACCCTCTCTTCTGCAAAAGTCCCATGGGAAAAACTATGCTTTTTCATATGTCTTATGTTTGTGAGTCTTGCATAGACACATGCAGTGGCTTTTTTTCCCCCCCAAAAAATAAATAACATTATTCTCTGAGGTAAAACCGAAACAATGCAGTCTTAACCTTCTTATACAAATCTGGTCACCGTTCCTGCAACACTTACATTTATTTGTGAAATGTGGTTATTTTTTTCTATCATCACCTTGGGGTTTTTGTCTATATAATCTGTATGACTTTGAGAAAAGACACTATCTTCAGTCATTCCTCAGCAATGTATTGTTGTACGAACAGCTGTGCATCTTGGCAGCACTGCAAAAGAGATGAGTAAATGAATTCTTCCACAAAATACGTTTCATTTAGGTAACCACAATTAGTTATAGAATCTTTTAGCCTAGAGAAGACCTCTAAGACCATAAAGTCCAACCACTAACCTTGCAGTACCACCATGTTCATCACTAAACCATATTCCCATGTGCTGCATCTGTATGTTGTTTGAACACTTCCAGGGATGGTGATTCCACCACTTCTCTGGGCAGCCTCTTACAACTGATGCCTGATAGCACCTCCAGTGAACAATTTTTTTCTAATATCCAACTTAAACTTCCCCTTATGCAACTTGAGGCCATTTCCCCTGGCCCTTAACTCACTACCTGGGAGCGACTGACCCCCACCTCACTACAACCTCCTTTCAGATAGGTATAGAGATCAATAATGATTCCACTAATTCTCCTTTTCTCCAGGCTAAACAACTCCAGTTCTTTCAGCTGGTCCTCATAAGACTTGTGCTTCAGACCTTTTGCCAGCTCCATTGCCCTTTTCTGGGCATATTTCAGTGTCTTAGCATCTTTCCCACAGTGATGGGCTCAAAACTGAGCACAGGATTTGAGTTATGGTCTCACCAGCACTGAGTACACAGGTGCAATTACTACCCTGGTCCTGCTGGCCATTCTGTTTCTGATACAAGTCTGGATGCCTTTGGCCTTCTTGGCAACCTGGGCACACTGCTGTTTCATATTCAGCTAGCTGTCAATCAGCAACCCCTGATCATTTTCCATTAGGCATCTTTTCAGTCACTATTTTCCAAAGCCATAGCACTGCTTCTTTTTTTTATGACCAAAGGGTGGGACCTGATACTTGCATTACTGAACCTCATACAACTGGCCTCAGCCCATTGATCCAGCATGTCCAGGTTCCTCTATCCCTCCCTTTATCAAGAATCTCCCATTATTGTCCTGAAATGTAAACTCTGGTACAGCAGATGACATATGCAAAATAGAAACAAGGGGTAAGGCGGTTTTAAAAAATATGAAAAAAATAATTCCCTGTTTGCTCTGTGCTGTCCATTACCTGCACAACTATCCACTTCAGCTAGAAGACTTCTAAATTTGCTACCTTATAATTTCAATTTTTTTTTGCACTCTGCATGTGTTCTAGTAACTTAACATCCTTTTCTTCTCCTCAGTCTTTTGCCATGGGCATCATTTTGTAACAAAATGCTGAATGAAAAATGTGAAACATAAGAAGAAAAAAAAAAAAGTGATAACTAAACAGAAATCTAGGCCCTGGGTCTCATTTTCCTTTTATTTGAAGGCAATTTTAGGTCACCAACCAAACCAGTCTAAAAGCTGTAGACTTCTTTCCTGACATTTACTGATCATCTTTCTTTCTCTGAGCAGATGGATCCTGCTACAGGCAATAAATGTTACCCAGATAACAAAGAAAGACAACAAAATATAAATCATCAAGTGCCAAAGAAGCTGCTCTAATAGTATGAAGTAGCAATGCCTGTTGCTGTACTTCTCCCCTTCTGAAACAGTTTGCACTGGACTGATATTTTAGGCATAGATTCCTTCCCTCCATAATGAAATGAAGTTGCAGATGGGAAAATAAATAAATAAACAAATAGCCTTTTTTCAAATTGGTAAAGTTTCATAAAGCTGCACCAAAAATATTATGCATTCTATCTTTTCAGGCATATCTATTCAGTCTTCAGCAATGTAACAAGTGGTTCTTAATTTTTGTCTTGTTGTTAATGCTGGCAAGGATGTATTTAACATGAAACTGAAGTTAAACTTTATGACTGCTAAGAAGTGGCTGAATGGAGTGCTGGGAATCAGAAGCTGGTATGCTCCTCCTTTAGATCCCACCAGAGCTAAGCCCTACATACTCTCAAGCCCAGCAGGTTTGTCCCATGCCAGTCTGATGGATGCCATTACTGCTTTTCCCATCTGCAGGTCTGGCCAAACTGCAAGATGCAAATACTTGATACAAACATTATCTCATATAGACTAACACTGGCAGAGTAGTGCCTTTTCCAGCATCCACATAAGACCCCATCTTACACAGATGTGAGCACAGGTAACTAAGGCTTGACAGTACAAAAAGCAGAATGTATAAGCACTGCTCAGTAACAACAAAAACATCTCTATATTGTCAATATAGAGATTGGGGTGACCCAAAGCATGACCCCATACAAGCCACTGTGAAGAAAGTTAACTCTACCCCAGTCAAAGCCAGCACATGGAGAAAACTCACACACCCCCTTAGTCTAAAGGTATCGTTTCCAGTTCCCAGCACTTGAATCTCTTAAAGAATTCTTACACATGCACACAAAGAGTACAGAGAATGAAAAAGATACTCAATGATAGGACAACAATAAAAAAAGAAAAGCTCTCAATGACCAGACATTGGGCTCAGCCTGATGAGCATACTGATCAATCTACTTGCAGGTGACTGGCCTCTTTTATCCCCCTTCCTCTCCATTTCTTTGTGTTTGGTCATCTCCTATCATCCTTAAACTCTCCCTTGATCACCTCAGCCTGAAGCAATATTACTGACAAGGTTTTATGTAGGTGCTGTTGGCTTTGCAAGATTGCAGTCTTCAAAATAGCCCCAGTGCCCCTCTAAAATTGTGAGTGAAATGTGGCAGTGTCTCACATTGTTTCCACTTCAATAGTTGCAAAACCTTGCTCTTCCTCAAGGTCCTATATGCAATTTTGTGAGTCTCTTGCTCTATTATTTATGTTCAGCAGTTTCTTGTAGCCAAACTCAATGCCAGAACCTGCACACCTTAGCAATGACTACTTAGTAAGGTACTTATCTACTCGCATAGGTTTAACTACATGCCTACTGGATTCCTCAGTGGCTACTTTTTGTCTACAAAAGAAAAAGCAAACGTTGTATGTTACCTTTGAAAAATCATTGCAAGATGATTGTTATTAATCATAAGTCCACAAAAACCCCTACATTCCTCTTATCTCTTCTCATGTGTGGATATCACTATTTCATCAATGTTATGAAGAATACCTGCAGACATAGCCTTTAATAAATTGTAGTGACTTTGTATTCTTATATCTGAAAACGTCCCAGCTAAAATCCTAGTAAGACAGTATCTAAGATAAGAGTGAAGAAGTGCTATTTCACATAGAAGTTTAGATTTACTAGAAGGCAAAAATATATTTATTATAAATATATTTACATTTGTATATATTTAGTTTAGTCAGCATCTGTTCATAGAAGATAATTTTTCCCAACACTTTCTTAAGGGGTATTTTAACATTATGTGAAAGCAATCCTGTACTACTTTAAAAGTATACTCTAAGCTGATAGGAAGATACTACTATCTTATCCTACAGAGGAATTTTAGTTAGGGTTTTGGAAACTTACATTTTATATTTTACGTTTTGTGAGGCAGAGATCTTCATACCACAGTCTGGAAATAATTTTAGTGTCTCATTTTACTGCAACACATTTACTTCCCTTCACCTGTAATATTTAGCAGCATATTCTGTTTATTTCTCTGTGGTCTTTTTTCTGTTTTAAATATGACCAAGATTACTAAATTCCTTCAATTTCCTTGTTGCAGGAGCCATCTGGTACCTGGGCATAGTGAAAGAATAAACATAGACAGAGACATCTGCAGTCTACAGCAGCATGAACAACTTCCAGTGACAACTCACTTGTTTCCCTCAGCAAAGATGGGGCAAGACAGGAATTAATCTAGAAGGACATATAGTTTGTAGATCTTCAAATCTGCATATCTTCACATCATATGCAAGATTGTTACAGATTTAGCAATCTATGAAGACAAAATTATTGAGTGAGAAAATCACATTTTGAACACAAAAGCAAAGCCATCAACAAAAAAGGCTTCCTCTTTCACAGAATATTGGAGCTGTAAACTTACTGCAGTTAGTTATGGGTTTTAATACTGCTACAGCAGCTTGAATTGAAATCACTTACATGCCAACTGAGTTAGGAAATTTGTGACTAAATTTAAAAATAATCTTCCTTCTGTAAACAGTGCATATGGTAAAGACAAAATAAGTGACCTAGTCAAGTGAGTTTGCCCTCTGGCTCCAGCCTGTGTACTCATCTGGCTGAATAATAGACTGCCTGCCTGGAAAGATTTGCCTTTTTTTAATGATTCAGACATGTAGTTCAGAATTTGAACAAGGAGGAAACAGTTCAATTCTCTGCAACCCATTATTGTTCAGGATAATTGCTACGATGGCATAATACCTGTGGGAGAAGTGTCTTTTTGTCACCACGAATGTAGTTACTCTGCTGCACATTCCACATATAGATGGAAAATGCTCTTAAAATATTATATTGTGAAACCTTAACAGTAAAAGTCATTCCAATTTAAAGAAAGACAAGCATATTTAAGCATAATGCTTTCTATAATTTGGATCAATACAATTTTTATAATAGGTGGGGTTTTTTAGCTGAAGAGAAACCTGCTCTGCCTAGTAATAATGTTCAGGGATATTACAAATTCAGCTATCTGACAGGTGGAACAATGTCTTTACATGTTCCTGAAAGCTAAAAATGTCTAAGTACTTGTTCAGATGACAACAAAGCAAGTCTTCCTGAACATTTAGACAAGCAAATATATATTTCTTGCATTATTAAACTCTTCTGTATACAAACTGTTTTCTTTGCCTTCAACTGCAACAAGTGACTATGAAATAATGCAGTGTGATTATATACTCGTTTTAAACTTTTATTTTGGATATCTACTTAATGTTGGCACTAGAGATTAAATTTCTCTGCATGTGAAATGCGGAACTGGGAAGGGAAAAGGAATTTCAAAGGAAAAGCCTAGTAGTGGTTAATGATGGAGTTCACATATGAATGCTAATGAAGCAGCAGATGGAAAGGCTTCAGGTGAATTTGAACCAGACAGAAAAGATTATTGGAGATCATCATGTAAGACACATACACAAAGACAATGCCAATTTTTATATTCAGGATCTCAAGCGTATAAGAAATCTAAACAGGTCTTTGGGGCTAACTTTGCGCCAAGTGGATAAGAACTAATTGTTCTCTGCGATTTTCTGTCTGTTCATATCCTTGAAATTTTCTCTTTCTCTGAACATATCTTCCATCTTAAGACAAATTAAACTAGTCAATTATTGTGTATCTTACAAATCCAGTAAATTTCACAGATGTTGGAAGAAACGTTCTTGCTGGATTGACATCTTCCAGGTTTTTGCTTCTTCAAAAGTCAAAGAGAAAGCCAGGTATAATTGTTCATCTCCTTGAGTATTAGTAGTTGGCCTTGCATTTCTTTTGGTTTATCTCTCTGCATTTAATAAGCAGAAAGATGAATCTGAGCTTCTACTTTCCATTAACCAATGCAGCAATTGCTATATTTTTTTTAATATCATTCACTGCTGCAAATCTCTTGGAGACTAAAATGCGTTTGCACTGAAATTGAAGTGCGTTCATATCCACAATAATTAGGGTGTCTTTGGCCCTAAAGAGAAGAAAACTTTCCCATTCCCTATACAGGAGCAATGGCTTAGACACAAGTGGAAACAAAAGAATACTTTTGGGAGTACTGTGCGGTTTAAACGTGCACCTTCTCTTGCACTGCAGACTTTATCGCACTGACAGGACCACTATAATTTAAGAAATACAACAGTGTCATCTAGTGCAACAACATTGCATAGCAAGGCCCAGAAAAGGCTATTTTCATTTTTTTCAAATACTGAGACAAAAGTCCTTGCCAGCAAAGTTCTGCAAACTGAACTTACTACATGATCTTTGATGCTACATTTCATCAGACTGATGCTAATTTCCGAAGCCTCGGTCCTCAAAACAAGATAAATATTTATGACGAGGAAGAGGAACCAACAGTAAAGGAAGAAATACTTTTGTTAGGTTTTAATGTGGTCTTAAAGAAAGAGAGACACACCACGTTGTCTTGACAGGCACTTTTGTATCAGCTAGGCAACTGATCTCTGGTGCTTCTTATGCAAAGAGACAAAGGTAATCTGTGTAGATAAAAGAGAGAATGAAAATATTGTGCCTTGGGATTGAAAAATTGAGGTTACTTGAAAAACAGTTCAGTAAAGAGAACGATAAGATACCTAAAAATAAAATGAGGGAAAATTTACAAGCAATCTGAAGAAGATAAGAAAAATGAGAGAATGAAATTGTAATCTGACATTAGGGCAGGGACGGAAAACACACTAAAATAAATGGCAAATCTAATAATATGGTGGGAGGGGAGGGCAGAAGTATGAGAAACAACATAAAATAAATTGTGCAAATTCAATTTTTTTTATAACAAGAATAGGACTTTAACCTGATCAAAATGCACACTGTTTATTGGTCATGGCCTACTTAATGCTTCTTAAAAGGGGTGGGGGAAAGTTAAATGTGTCTTACATGCAGGTCCCACAAAGATTTCAGAATGATCTGCTACCTACCATTGTGAGAACTAAAACTGCTGCAGGGTTCTGAGCCTGAATAGGTAACATTTGTTTAATTCTATTTAATCGTTCTGTTAGAATGAGGAAAGCAGCAAATAGCACTTTCTTATTAAATGCTGTGAAGATGGCATAGAAGGGACAAGAATGAAGTTGACATGTCATTGAGACATTGAAATACTGGTACAGCAGAGGATTAAATGTTTTGATAACATTTGTTCAGTTTCTGATGAGTAAATATCTATTTTACTTGAGAAGAATTGTGGATAAAGCTATAAGAAAGATCTTGTCTTGTTATCCAGAAAAAATACTATAGCTGCCTTTTTCTCACACACGATTTTACAGTGTCTTAGTCACTTCACAGAGTGGCCACTGTCAAGGAAAACAGTCCTACTCAAAGTACCTTACTCATGCGGGAGAAGTTTGCATTTACTTGCAGTCTCCCTGGTTGTCTTCAGTTGTCAGTTCAGGTTGCTGAAGAGCATTTTCAATTCTTATTGCTCAAGAAAAGGGGAGACAGGCTGTCTACCTAGAAAAATAAAAATTAAGACTGCTTTATTTCTTTCAAGGAACTCCAGGACGGAAAACATGATTACCTGATGTGTTGCCTATGTGCTGTAAATCCAAACACTTCAGGACATGTTGTATGAGTGCTTACACTGTACACTGCGTGCAGAGTAAACTAAACATTTTCCATATGTTACTCAATCGCTGTGGATGTGTGCTGTGGAAGTTTCCAGGCTTTCCAGGGGCATGACTACTCTGACAGGACTGAATGATGGTCAGGAATCCCAGGGAAAGATATGCAGTTTTGAATTCTGTTCTATTATTCAGTTCTGGGGTAAAATCCTGCAAAACTCTAAGCAAGACAGGAGAGTCTGATTTACCTCTCTTTTGTCACTGTCTTTTTGACCACCTTAGAGCAAAGCAGACTATAGGACCCATATGTAAATGATGGAGAGTTTCCAAGGAGCAAAGGAGACAGGCTTCCTCCTCTTGACCTACTCAACTGAGTATTCAGCAATCTTCTTCCAAACATCAGCCAATGTCAAGGAAATGCATCAAAACCAGAAGAGCCTGAGGGACAAAGTTATTCAGTGACTTCAGGAGGTTTGTAGACAAAAAAGATTAGAAATGCTTCACTTAGAGGGAGATCAGGGAAGTATATCAGTAACACAAACAAAGAGGAATCAGATACTTACGCATCATCTCAGACTACAAAAGGGCTATTACAAATACAAACACAAATTGACTAGAGCAGCCTTAAAATATCCCAGATAAATACAATCAAGCAGATATTTTGCCTGAAAGGATCATATCACACTCTGACAAGTTTGCCACTGGAGTTATTAAAATCCTTTGTTGCAAGCCAAACCAAAACCAGATCTCATGTTTACAATGGAGCAAGAGGTAGTAAATCACAGTGCAGTTACAAGAAGCCTGTGACATATGTTCACTCCTGTGGACAGCAGATCTTGCCCACACGTGGTGGCCAGCTGGGCAGGAACCTCTCATCCCACCCAGAATTTTCCACCTTCAGAAGAAATTTTAAATTGAACCCCAAGTGTCCTCTCCCTGAATTCACCGCTGTGGCTGCCTTTCCCTGCTGATGACTCATTAAAGCTGGGCAGTAGGAACCATGAAATAAAACCTTGCACAGGCCCCTAATTTTTTTTTTTCTGTTTGAAGCTTTTACTTTTTTTGCTTTTCTAATTGATTATTTAAAGTTTTCACTTGTGAGACCTGCTGTGCCTGAACTTATGGTTTTTAGAAGGTAGACTCTCCCATCAATATGGTGCTGGTTAACGATTAAGGCTACATACTTGACTGCCTTAAAAACAGAAAAAGATGCTCTTCTTCTCTTTATTTTTAATCTCTAATGTGGTCCTACAATGCAGCCACAATCTCTTCTTTCCACTTCCATGGTTCTTGTTATATATAGTTTGATTTTTCAGCTGTCTGTGCAAGATTTCTCTGCCTGGCACAAATCCACTCCCTGTATTTTCCTCATCTCCTGTTACCATCACAGCCCCAAGTCCTGTCATAAACTCACTTTGGACTCAGGGGCAAGTAACTATTCAGACTCCTTCATCCTGGAATTGCCAGTAACTCCATGGACTGCTCACCTTCTAATTCAAAAGAAACATTCTTCTCACATGTCTGAAAAAGATCTGAAGAGCTTTTTTTCTTCAACTACCCTTATATCTATTTCTGTTTTCCTTATTTTTTGTGCACCTCTCATCCTCACATACTATTTGGAGTTTTCATCTATTGATGAATAGTCTCCATCTTCTTAGATACTGACTTCCCTCTTCCCCTCCAGTCTTTTCTTATAACATGTAGGGGTTTCACTGGACCTTCCTTGTGGAGAACACGCTCCCCAAGGTTTCCTGTGCTTCCAAGTCACACTGAGCCTCACTGGGAGTTTCTGTACCTACAATAGAAAAACTGCTCGAATGATCCAGGAGGGGACTAAAACACATTTGGTCAAGCTTTTGCCACATTTCTGAGCCAGTTAAAGAGGAGAGGCTTTTGTGGGAATCAGTTCTTGACAGCAGGCCATTGGTCTTTTTATGAGATTTTGATGCAGCAGCAGTTCCATTTCCTGCAAACTTCTCCATGAACTCCACCCTCTGTCAAGAAGCTGAGCAGGTAATAGTGCCAGCCCTGGGTGAGTTGTCAGTATGACTTTTGCTTGTCTAAGGCATAAAATATTTTTCAGAGAAGCCCAATTTCACCCATAGTTCTGTTGCATGACACTGGACAATCTGCACCGGGTTTTATGTGTGCAATTCAAGGGCAATGTGAAAGGTGGTTTTCACATGCAGCAGCACTATACTGTCTGTCCGACCTGAAGCTGGAACTGTTTTCATAGGAAAAAGTACTTCTTGGATACGGAAGGGCAACTGCATTTTGTAGTTCATGCTCCATGTTTGATCTTGGCTTACAGTTACCAGTTGAGGCTTAAAATATTGTACCAAGTCTGAGAGAGATTGTTTTGGCTTCTCTATCCTCAAACAAGGGTTATAAGTCTTCACATATTTCAAATGCCTGGTTCTTCCATCTGCAATCTGATTCTGAAAGTTTCAGTTTTTTCATGGCTGTTTTACAGACCATTAACTTGGAATAAGTAAGTGTCTCTAAACTCAACCAAATAGTCACTTAAAAATGATTGTCTGTGTGGTCTCATGACTGTGACCTCTAATAAAGTGTTTTAAAGGTTTTTCAGTAGAGGGAGTTCTGCTGAGACCTTTGATTTAGAGCACTCAAGTACACAGAAAAACACATATTCACCTTCTTTTCCAGCCTCTCTGCATATAGAGGTCACAGGTACAGTTATATTTAAATTTTGTACTCTGCAATGAAACAGAATTCATAACATTGCTGCACCATAGCTAACAAACCCAGAATAGTTTTTTTGACACTGATTTCCTAATGCTTCCTGCTCTAAGAAATTACTTCAGCACATCTGCCCTAGCATGATTTTAGAGATACATTAAAAATCATCATAAAATTGAAGTCTATTACATAAAGATATTTAGTGATTTCTAGGGCTGCAATGAAGGAACTACTTTTCTGTAATGGATAATTAACTACTAGTAGCCTGGTAATGTGGGATTCAATTTACATTGGTCAGAAACAGGTTGAATTAGCTCTTATTGCAATACCTAGCTTGTATGCTAAACTTTCAATCTGTCATTTAAGCTTTCATTTATTATAGAGTTTTTAACCAGAAATCCCCATGAGACATGTTTAATTTGAGAATATATTTTGGATAACGCACTCAGGTGCTCTAGAAAATTTGAAAATTGATCTCTCTTCAACTACAAAAGCTGTAGAAATAAAATAGATTCTGCAGAAGTACTCATGCTTACAAAATCCAGCAAAGAAACACTCCCATTAACTGCTTGCAGAGTGAAGAGAGATGAGGTAACTGTTCAGACTTTGTGCTTTAACTCCCACTTCAGTGGCATTTCATAGGCCAGTGAAAGACTTGCTTATTTGCAGCAATCCCAATTGGTCACATTAAAAAAAAAAAAATCTGCTGCTATTTCACAGCCAGCGTGAGACTGAAAAGGCATATGGAGATGGGAAAAGAAATTAAGAAAACCAAAATTTTTCATGAACAGTTTTGCATAGCTTTTCACACCTGACTACTTGATATTGCACTTCACTTACAAAACAGTGTTGTGAAATATGTGAATTTATAATCACAAAAAAAAAAAATAAAATATTAAGAACACCATTTAAAGGTTTAAAACCTCATTGGAGATTTATCTGGAAAAAAAAATTGATATTGTACCTATACCACATCAATAAAAAAACATGCACACTCCTGTTTTCAGAGCACATTAATTTGTGACTTTACATTGACAGTAGGGCTACAAATCTAAACTTTCTGCTTTAGCAACTAAAGTTGCTGTGGTCAGAAACAGCAGAAGTTATAAATATTATATGGCACAGAGCTGAGCAACTTTATTCAACAGAGGTACCGAAAGCACATTAATAATTTTATTGCTTTAGATTTATGATGATTAACTTAGATAGAAAACCATTTTGGAAGCTTTCTTAAATTGCTTTTCTCTCTTTGTGGTTCAGTTATTGCATTTGAAGTCATATCAAAGAATGTTAAAGATATTTTTTTAAAAATAATCATATTTCTAAATGACTGCTAAAAGCCCATGTTCATTTATCTCAGGGCTATTTTAAATAATGTGTTCTTGACTGCAGCATTCAGGAGTTATGATGTGTATAGAAAAAGCCTGAAAAGAATGAAGGTGTGGAAGAATAAAGAAGATGGAATAATCTGAATAATGCCTCCAGTAACCAATAATTCTGACATGCCTTGTTATGTGTTCTGTTGTCATCCAACCATAAAGAAAATGGAGTACATCTCATTTCACTTAACAGGAGCAGATGGATGCAGCACTGTTCAGCATCATCTACAACAAGTAATTGTATTGCCATCTCACTGACATACAGTCTACATCACTTTTCTTTTGTTTGTCATGCATGTATTTCACAAAAATGCCCCCAAGATGCAGCAGTGGTATATTAAGCACTACTACAGGGAAAGATCAGGCATTCCCACCTGTTTCATCTTTTACGGGCCTCAGTCTCACTAAGCCTTTGGGCTGCTTTTCCAAAACCCTGCAGAATAAACAAATGGTTCACTGTGGCAAAACTGAGAACATGCTTGGGTGCCTTAGTAATTTGCTCTGCTCCATTTGTTTTTAACTCAAATCAGGAAGGTCACTACCAACATTAAAAAGTGAGCAAACTCTTACTTTCCAAACCAAAAAATAATGAGCAACAAAACATAGAAAGAATCAAAAGTTGCCTCAGCTTTCTAATATATTTACATCAGTATTCACAAAAGTAGCACTCGTAAAAAGTGTCTTTTTGCTTCACTAAATATACTGTTTAGTGGTGCATATTGCAACATGATCTAAAGTAATCCTGGTCATAAGAAAAGCACATACACTTCAAAACTATGAATTGGTTCTGAGCTGTAAACAAGGGATCAATGTTTTGCTTTAATAAAGCCAAAGAAAAAGGGGCAGTTGTCTAAACACACGGAGGAATTCAACCCCGAGTCCTATATGGCACCACAAGTCAATGCAAAGGTCTGAAACAGAGAATCTCAACTGCACCCAGTGCAGGCTGCTAAACCATGAAATGACCTGATGGCCTCTTCCCCTCCTTGAAAAATAAAATATCTCTTTCCGTTTCTCCTGCTTCTCATCACAACCACCTACCTCTGCTCATCTGGCCAGGAAGAACATAAAGAGAGTGTAATTGCTGCCCCTGCCTATTTAGGTCTGCTGAAGGACTGACTGCTGGTTACCTTTAATCACTAACAGAAGCACAGTTCTTTAAGGCACACACATCACAATCTCTCACTTCCCTTATACAGCTAAATTTTGTTTCCCATCGAAGGAGAATGCACTAAAACAGATGTGTTCAAGATAGTCATTCATTCAAAAGTCCTTCCAAATACAGAAAAAAGGATGAAATGGGAAAAAGTAGACCATGAAAAATTCTGTTAAATCTTTTCAGAGAGTAAATGAACAACAAATATGTGTTAGGTTGCAAAGGGGAACAAAAAGATCACACATATGATATGAGCACTTCCTGTTTTTTGCAGTGAATAGAAAGGATCTATAGTCATCATAATTACAGGTTTAACCAAAAGTGTACACAAATGCAGAAGGGGAAAGTGGCCATTCAATACTGAATCAACTGTCGAGTCCAATGGTTTTTAATGTTTCATTATGTTTTCCTGCTAAATCTTATGTATGTATTTGAACATATCTATGTTATATACATGCAGAGGATATAGATAAACCACTAGAATTATCAGGACACTTTAGGAAATAGTGTTAAATTTTTTAATTACCTTTCTCCTTTCTCTCTCAAAAATCAGGTTCCAATTATGCCTCAGGTATTAAGTCAATCATACTGCCGAACATCAATAAAATAATTGAGTTATCAACATGGGAGCTTCTTTATTATTTGCCTTATTACAGAATATTCTGATGAATGTATATTACCACTGACTTTTCATCTGAGACTTGGAGGTGTATGAGGAAATCTTTTAATAGGCTTTTATATGATGTAGGCATTAAGAGCATGCATATGCTTTGATGAACATATATGGTGTAAAGTGTACATCAAAGAAAAACCCACTTTACAGGTGGTATGAGCTGCTACTCCACACAGAACTAGCAAATAACTATTAAGAGTTACTTTTAAATTAACTGATAGCACCCCTTTTTAATCCCTCTGTATAGTAATTGTCATGGCAATATGCATGACAAAGAGAGATGCTCCCTGTATATCAAATAGCAAACTATTTAGAAAATCCATTTCATTCTATTTTTAAGAAAAAGAGAGTCTGTCCATTACTTTGTGGATATCATTATGATTTAACTACAGTTTTAATTAAAGTTATACCATCCTAAATTACTACAGCACCCATTTCAGGGTACACTTCTGTACCACTGGTATCAGTTTCACTGGAACATAGCTCAGACCACACACTGCTCAAATAAAACCTTTGCCTTAAGTGTTGGCCAAAAGGGATTGAAGAGAGCTGTGACTGATAGATAAACTGTTTACACAAGATGAAAGTGCTAGCAAAGTCAGGAGAATGTTACAAGATACACAATCCTGTCAAAAGTAAGTAATTGAGACAAATTTATTAAGCATGGGATGCTGCATGGGCAATGATAAGGGCAGAATGTGAACAAGAAAATCTGGGGATAGGGCATGACCAATGCTCAGAGAGGTCTGTAGTGCAAGTGTCGGCTGCACAGGAGGTTTAGGTCAGCATATTCCCTTCTGATCACTGAAGAAAAAAAAAAAGTGTAGCACTGTACTGACCAAAAGAACACTGCTTTCTGCCATACATGCTTGCACTGTCACCTCAGTAGAACAACCACCCAAGGTTGTTTTTATCCTTATGATAATAAAGATTGCCATGCCTCAGTCAAACTTGTGATCATCTCTTATAACTGAAGAGCAAGACAGAAGCCTTCTGGCCAACGACATGCTAGCACACACATCAGACCACAGAAATACTACCAACAAAATCCAGCAACAGTAATTACAATGCTTAAAGGTAAACAAGCTATAAAACAAAAGAAAGAAATTATAAACTGTTCAATACGTGTATTTTCCATATAAAAGGCAACACTAAAAAAATGAACTTGGAAGAATTCTTCTAAAATTCCAAGTTTGCTATCATGTATTAAAAAGCATCTGTATATGCAACAGTGAATTGCTGCTGCTTTGAGGGAAGTAGAGCTACTCAGCTGGAGGAAGTCACTGACTAATTACCTTAGAGCAGAATCTGTTGAAGTGTTAAACTAGCTTTTGGCCTCAGTAGTTCCTTCTGCTATCTGGTTATTTCAGTTCAATAACTCATTTGCTCAAAGCTGAAAACTAACTAGGAGGTGAAAAAAGAGCAAGAGTTGTTTTCTTCATGCAGAAGAGGAGAATAGAATAGTAGAATAAAAATGAAGTGATTGCTGGTAAGGTCTTCTACTTGTTGAGGATGTATTAGCCAGAAACAGCATGCCCAGTTATCTAAATTCAGATAGCTTTGCATTTTATAATTTAATCTCTTCTTAAGTATTGGGCATATTTAAGGTAGATTTAACTGACTGATAAAAACATCATATCATTTCTAAGCACTTTCATCTCCCAGTTAAATTCTATCCAAATAGAGTCTCAAGTGAAACACCAAAAGTAAGCTTAAAATAAAATGCATTCTTTACTTTTTCCTATCTAAGAGACAAAAGATAAAGTGTGATTAAAGCCACAACTGAAATAGTTGATGTATATCAATTCATTTCAGTACAGATGTTCACTGCTTTATTTCTTTCAGACTTTCAAAGTAAAAAAAAAAAACAAACAGAACCTGCTAGCAAAATATGAGAAGTCCTTTTTGGTTTTGGGTTTTTCTTTTTAATGTAGATAATGTTTTTATCTTATTCTTAACAGCCTTCTTACCCCTTCCATGTCTGCAGCAGTTGACCACAATATTTGGTAATTCTTAGCCCATCCAACACTGTTAGCTCATCTACATGCTGTCTGTCTAGTGTACTCAATGAGCCACTGGCTGCTGGCTCTCTTCCTCAGCATACCCTCAGAAAACTGCCTTACCCACAGCAAACTATTAGACACAAGCAGCAGGGCATCCAGGTCATTTGGAACTTGTCTGATACAACCTCACATGTAAAAGTGGGAAGTCATTAAGTTCATTTTAGTGCTGGCTGCTTCAGAGATGACAACAAAGTACTTATCTGAAAGCTGTCAGCATACATAATGAAGATAAATAGGGAGCTGCAGCTCTGTATCTGTTTTGTAAGCCATAGTCACTTCTAGGGAAGTAATATATTTCTGAGTTGTTTAAACAGTGCATGCAGCTTAAGGCTGAAGTGATTGTTTATCTATTTGTAATAGAATAACACACAGGATTATGAGTTAAATGCTTAACAGACGGAGTGACAGAAATTTCCAAGTTCTCTTAAAAATACCTATGTTATTCTTTCTTCACTAGCCAAAGAGGCATTTGTAAAAAGAAAATTACATACCTCAGGCCAAGGTTTAAAAACTTGCACTTCAAACTCCCACCATGCTTACAAATACATGAGATAAAGATTGGGAGACTGAAGTTATATGAAGACTGCCTGCAAAGCTGTTCTTCATTATATTTATTCAGTACCTTAAATTAAATCTTTTGCAGGGATTCAATGGTAAAGTTCATATTGCTTCCACTGAAAATGAAAAGTAGACCAGTGTTACTATCATGGAGTGGCCTAAATGCCACCTAAAGTTTCCATATTAATGCCGTTCATTTATTTACTGTGGAATGAGTCATTTAGAGATGACTTTTCCTCTAACTTTGTGGATGATGTTGGGGAGTGACCCACTAATCTAATTTATGTCTACAGAACAAATAGTAAAGTTGTTTCACTGTCTAACTTAGACTTAACATGAAACCCCAAAACACCACAAAACAATTTATGTAAGACTGTTGATCTGTTTAACCAAATCCATTTTGTAAGACAATACATGTTTACTAGCCAAAGAATATCTAAAAGTATGTGTTTGGAAGATGTTGTAAATATTATGTCTTGGAATCTGACTAGAAGTCAATATTGGGTCTTCATCTATTTATTTGTCATATATATCCTATGGTGTTGAGATACTGGCCCCCGGTTTGCAAGGATGTCACTTTTGGCTGGTTGACTTTATAATAGCTTTAATGATGGTCAAGAAAATATGCCTGGAGTCACAGTAAGAATGTAAGTCATGAGGTTCAGTCACTGCTCAGGTATCTAACTGTAATACTGCAGGCCTAATAGAAAAAGAGCCTATTTTCAGGAAACAAATCAAATGCAAAGATCAGAGCAAGAGACCAAGAAGACCTACTGCTCTCGTCAAGCTTTTTCTCTCACAAGCAGTTTCCTTTCTATCTCATAGACATAAGAATTGCAAATCTTTGGTGCTTTTTGAGTTCGAGTACTGAATGGCTGCTATAAAAAACCACCAAGAATTGTGGCCTTCTCAATATGAATAAAGAGCATATTGCATTGTGGCTTTGTAATGAATTTGCACTTCTGCTGGCTGTTGACCAGTTTGGGTTGTAACCATGCTGTGTTTATGGCCATATTCTGTGAAGATGACCTGAGTCTTTTGCATAGTAGTTCTCAGTTACTTTGCCATATGTAGGTAATACATTTCTTAGATGTGCTTCATAATAATTTCCATGGAGATGGGATCCTGGCACATTCATATATGGAGTCTGTTGATTAGCACATGCTAACTCATTTTACTTAAGATGCCTTCACTAACTCCTTTGGCATAGTCTGCATACAGCAAATTGTAAATGACTGAACTGGGTTTTTAAGGCATATGTGTCATTTATATACCAAAAAAAACCCCAAAACCCAAAAACAAACAAACAAACAAAAACCCAAACAAACAAAAAACAAAACAAACAAAACAAACAAACAAAACAAAAAAAAAAGTAAAAACACCAGAATCTCTTCTTTACTAAATATCTTCTTACTTACTTAAATCAGCAAGGCAAATACAATAAATGTTGCCTGATTACCAAGGCACGCTTGCATGATGCAGACCCAGGAAAAGCATCACCTGTAGAAGAGCCAACAAATAGCACTGCTGTCACATAACAGAGGGAAACATAGACACTTCCAGAAATTTTTCTTTTTAAAGTATGTGTTCATGAAGCAGGAGAGAAGATGAAAATAAAAAGCTAAAGCAGAAATTTTGGGATTTCAGTGACCCACCTTATTTGCAGGTTGCTGGATGAATTGGGGAAGGATACAGGAACTTATGAACTCTAGTACAGTAGGCTGGCCACATCTTTTGAAGCATTATAGTGGAATTGAGGCTCATTAGATGACACTGTCCAGATACCATTCATGTTGCTGGCTGTCCTTTGGCTCGCTTGGTCAAGAAGAATGCAAGGATATTACCTGTCACTGTGAAGGTGATACAACAACTTGTATTTTCTTTCAGGGTGGCATGTCAAAGGAGCAATTCCTGTTGGTAGAGTGCACTAAGAGGGAGAAGATTGTCATCGTGTGTCATTACAGAAGTTACTCAACTGCTTTGTAAAGACAAATAGTGACTTTAGTTTTATACTCTGCAAGGAATCTACAACTGAAACAAGAGCATCAACTATTTGGCAGTTCTACATCTGTGGTCATCAACACCTTCTAGAGGAAAACAATCTCAGGTAGACCTCTACCATTCCATTTACCAAACTGATCAGAAAACAAAAAAACAAACAAGAACAGAAAAAAAAATTATCTTTTTCTCATTTTCACTTTGTGTAGGAGTAGGGCCAAAAATCAAAAGCAGTTTCTGAAAGGGATTTCCCTTTCATGAGTGGTTGTGTAGGATGCTTTGAGGCATCAGAGGAGGGAAGATACTAGAAAGAGTGGAAAGTGCTTCACTAGGATGGCAAAAGCAATTTACCTTGGGAGGCCACAACAGTGCACCAAGGTTTATCTGTGGTGAAGTTCTCAATTCTTTCAAAAAGTTTGAACAGTTTAATCCTTACTTTATATCACTATTTTTTCCTGGCAAAACTTTCCTCTTTCTCTCCCCACATCCAAACAGAACATCCAGCCAGAACACTAGTCATGTTCACTTGTTCCTCTCATGCTCCAGGAGAAAATCAATTATCTTCCCCCCCGATCCTGTACAAGCATGAGCCAAGCTTGATCCTTTTTGTTTAGGTGTAAACAGATTCAGTAACTGCTGGTTTTGAGTCTTATAATTGATTTGCTTCTTCCTGTGGGAATGCGATTCATGATTCTCTCTCTCTTTTTTTCATATTCATCCAAATAAATCAGCAGAAACAGCCCCGCAGGCCACTGGCCAGTAGAGTTGAGGATCCCTTTCCTGTAGTCATTAGAGTCCAAAGGACAAGGTGGAAATTACATTAAAATGAAGGTTAATCCATTTGATATCTCACCATCTTCCTCATCAGAGTGAAAAGGAAGCAATTTCTCTCAAGCAGGAATGTGGGAACAAAAATTCCTTTTTATACTGAGCATCACACATGCAATGTGATCCTAAAATGAAAAGAGGGTATTTAGATTCTGGACTTACACACAGAAAATTGCAGGCAAGTCAATCCACCTACTACGTCAAATGATAGCAAATTGCAATTCACTGGTACAAATTAATTATCTTGGGACATTAAAGCAAATAAAGGTATGATGCATAAATCCTTCTAGAAATTCAAATTCCTTACATTGGATTTTAATGCTCAAGTCAACATCCTGGACCACAAAAGAAATATTGTTGACTTTTACTTTATTTTGGCAAAGGATTTTGACTGAAATTGCCAATTCTCTGTATGGATTGAGCTGCACAGCCCTTTGGATTGTTACCATATGACCATTCAAATCCCTTCTCTCACAAGGACATGACTTTCTTGTCTTTTCTTCCAAATGCGCTGCTGTAGGTATTGATTTAGGGAAAGGGTAGGGGTTATTACCTTCTAGTCCTTTTCCTGACAGTTTGCTGGGACCCAAGAATGGCTGTAGTATAGAAGTACATGATTTTTATGTGTGTCACATGCAGAAAGGCAGCAAGAAACTGAGACAATGATGCACAGCCAAACCACATTAAGTTTCTCTTTGTTTTCAGCTTTGCATGGCTGCAACCCAGTGCATTGGGAAGAGCTGAGGAGTTCAAGGCTGCATGAGTTCCATTCACTTCTTGCATCCAGCATAATATAGGCAATGTTCAGCTACTCTTTCTCAGAAAAAAAAAAACCAAAACTAAAAAAACAAAAATAAAACCAACCAACCAACCAAACAAAAAACAAAACAAAAAAAAAACAAACCACAAACAAACAAACAAAAAACAAATACAAAAACCAAACCAAAACAAAACAGAACCAGTAAACAATAGCAGTATTTGAACAAGAGCTGTAACTGTGCAATGACAATGTCTCACTTTCCCATTAATGATGGTGGACTTCAACAACCCACTTCAGCCTTATGCTTCCACATCACTGATGCCTCAAGACCACCTCAACATCCTGTCTACATGTAGCAATAACATTTATTGAAACACATATTTAAGGAATTGTAAGGGAATAAGATAAAGGAGGTGAAGAATTCCTTCACAGAAAAGAAAGATTATTGTCTCAGTTAAGAATATATTTTACCTTGAGTCTCATAGTGCATTTATAAGTGCTTTCTGCACATGACTTGAAATCTTTTTTCCTTTAGGACTTAAGGGTTACATTAAATTTAAGAGATGTCTTATATTGGCTTTGATCTGGGTGTTAAAAATAAGTAGATAAATGGTGCTAAAGTGTTTTCATTCCAGAAGGAGATTGGGTGATAAACTGCAAGGGTCAGATTCTGACCTGCACAACCCCAGAGCAGAACTTCATTACTTTAGCTGTTCAGAGAACTAAAGAGACCTGATTTCCTAGTGGTCCCAAGAGACACAATGATTGACAGATAGATAAATAAGGAACTAGAGTTCTAAAAATTATGGACTATCTTTGAATTTAAAGGAAATGAGAAAAGCAGAAGGACCTTTTGCAGTTCAAGTTAAGAGTAGGCTTAAGAATAAAAGGCATAACAATAATAAATCTTCAGATTAAATGAATAAGAGAGGAGAAAAGTAAATTATTAAATCATAATGAGTTCTAAATTCAGATTAGAAAAAAACCTGCACTTCAGATATGTCTTCCCAGAAAACTGTATGCAAGTAAAATTGGAAGATAGATTGACTCCCAGTAGGAGAAATATTTTTGCTTCTGGTGATACACATGGATAAACTGCATTTTGGGGAAAAGAAAAAGCGAACTGATAGTCTTAAACATAGAAAATCAAAGGAAATAGTCCTGAAATTTTGCCTACTGGGAAATAACGTTTGAAACCCCCAACCACCTCCAAAAACACATGACCATTTTTTCTTTTCCTCTGGATTTCTCTGCATACAAACAGACATTATTGCTTTCCTTTCTGATATAAGCTTTAAAGACAAATGTGGGGTGGTAAGGAAGTATATAAAGCAATTTATTATTAAGTATTTGTCAAACTAGATTCCAAAGGCAAGCTGCTGATGATTAATTTTATAAAGATATGACAAATATGAAAATCCAATGGAAGGCACTGTTGCATTTCTGATTTCCACAGATGTCCCAAAGACTGCGTTCTCCCATTTTTGTATGTTTGTCTATCTGTTCTGGGACAAGATTTGTCTTCCAAAGGAATGGCAAAAAAATTTAAATTCTACATGATCTTTGGATTAAATCCATCACACAGAGAAATAAAAATTAGTAACATTTCAGCACAAAATGTTGTATCTTTGTTATTTATGTGTTTGCAGCAAATTCTAATGTTATTTCAAGTCACTCTGGGAAGAAATATTTTTCAAGTTTTAATTAATAACATTAATTTTTAATATTTTTTTTATTCCCATTACAGGTATTTTGGATAGGGTTGTAGGAGGGAAAACAGATCTTGGAAAAACACTGGCTATGGCTATTAGGACCTGCTTTGGTTTACAGCAAGAAAGTTACTGTAGAAATCCGATACTTATTAACAGCAACCATTAGGTCTATAAATCAGACTACAGCTTATCCATGTTGATCATGTGATCCCAAATGAATGACACATGATCCTTGCCCAGGCCATGAGAAGAGTGCTGTAGTCTGTAGACTTCATAAAATAAGGTAAAAAACAATAAATCCATTCTGTACAGAAAAAAAAAAAAAAAAAAAAAAAAA
>VXAU01003301.1:192-16969 GCA_013399695.1 Formicarius rufipectus | reverse complement strand
AGAAAAGACAGCGCAGAAAGAACTGTGCCGTGACAGTGCCACCTACGGAGACTTTCTGCTGTGCCTTTTGCAACTGGACTTGCCTATCTCATATTGGCCTTATCAGCCATCAGCGTGCTTGCAGTAAGCGCGGGTAAAACCGTCCCAAATCTTCGTTCGCGAAGTCTAGCCATGGTGATGATGATGAGGTCTAGTTTAGCAGTTTTTAGAGTTGAATTTGCTCTTGCAGTTTTTAAAACAGCAAAGTCTTATTAATTTGGAATGCAGTTCTCCAGGCAGTGCATTTATTGTGCAGTGGAAAGTTGGGATGTTTTTTTCCACTTTTTTCCTAAGAAGCCATATTACTCCTTAATTTCAACTTTTTGCCTATAATATTCTCAGTGTATATGAAGACAAAAGAGATATTAGAGTTTTGTCTAGTAATTTTACTACTACACTTTTACTAATACCATGCAAGAGTCCTTGAAAAAAATGAATTTTTTCTACATTTGATTACAGACATATTTTGTCTTACATTTTTTATGTAAGTGATCATGCTGGTTTATAAGATTATCAATTTTATTCTTCTGGTCTCTTTGGTCCAATGTCTGTGAGGTGTGTTCTAATGCATTTCTTTATTAAAACAAAAAAAAATTAATGGTCTTGTAATTAAGACTGATTTTCTGTCAGAGAAATAAAATGTGACTTTTCTCATGGGGATAAAGTATTTTCATCATTATTAAACAAAGTAAATTCTTTATTCTAAAGTTTAAATTTTTAAATACAGTGGAATTGGTTAAACCACATATGCTTTCCTGAAGGTCACAACATTCATTAAGCAGATAGTAAACCATTGAGTATTGTGACTACAAGTCTGCAGTGTAGATTACAAATCCAAAACCAGATTCATGTTTCTTATAGGGATCAGCTGTAGTTTGCAACTCCCAGTTCAGAGAGAGAGTTTGTTCTTTTGCCATGTTTTAAAAATCTTGCTTTTACAATATCAACAGAATCAGATTTTTAATTTGGTGGTAGTATTTGAAAACTCAGAACTAACATCAGAATTAAGTGATATCCAAAATGTAAAGCCCAATAGTTAGTAAAAATTAAATGTTTTCAAATTTTAATTTTAGACATAACATTTTTTCATTGATTAGAATACTGTTTTCATGCTTTTCTACTAGAAGTAATTTGTAGGGAGCATCATTATATTGGTTCCAAACCCATAAATGTAACTAAGTCGTCAGTAATGACTCCAGTGATCTTTTCTGGTTGAATTTTCATCATGTGAAATTTTGTGTTCTCTTGCAGCTTTTTTTTAATCATTGCAGCTGGCCATGGGTAATACTCAGTGACTTCATAGCCAAATACAAACTTAAAATCATGCAGAGATTAACAGAATTTTACTTAAAGGCCAAAAGAGCTGTAACACTTCCAAATTGCAATCTAATTTACGGACATTTATTCAAAATACTTTCTGCCTTTACCTTTACATCAGTCTGTTTGATTTCCATTTACTATTTCATATATATCTTGATACAGCTGCTTAAGAATTTTGTGGCAATTTCCATGGGCAGATTTTGAAGATACCTCTCCTGAACTTCAAAGCAGTAATTTTATTAGTTTTATGTAGCTGGAGACTTTTCAGTTTGCTTAACTAGACTGACATGATTAGCTTTGTATTGAATGAACTATCAGTGGTCTGCCAGGATTCAAAATACTTGTAGGAAGGTAGTTCTCAGCTCCCACCTTTTCCTGCAAGATGGGTGCTCTTGCAGATGTGCACGTTCCAAACTCTGTGGACTTTTATTTGGACTAGTATATCAAGTTTTTGTAAATAGTTAAACATGCTGCTAGAAATGAGTGTATGAACTTCATGAGTGTTAACATAAGGTACAGGTTTCGTTTGAATTGGTTTCATTTCGGAAGAATGCTGTGACCTTTACTGCGGCTTCAAATTTGACTTTCTTAGCTTTACAGTTTGGTTGGTAAATTGTGAATTAGGATTCCATGCTCTTGAAAAACATCTTATGATTGGAAGCTGTTTAGGTAGTCTTTAGTGGAACAATAATATAGGACTCTTGCAAGAGACTGACAATTTTGTTGTACCTGCTGGAAAGACACTTTGAAATGAAGTTTTCTGAATATTGTATCCTAGAGCATCAGCTTTTCCATAATTGAGTAATAATGTTGGACTGGTAAGAGCAATAAATACCAGTCAAATAGCTTCAATTTTTATGCAGAAGTAATTGTAATATTAGCTGAATTGTAAGATTAGAAGCTGGAGACAGTCTTTAAATGTGGCTTTTTGCTCTGTTTTGAATATATTTGAAATACTTGTTTATCTGTTTTCTCGGGTCTCAGTGTTCCAAGGTCAGTAGCCACTTCTCTTAATCCTACTGGAGATACCATGTTACCCTGGCTTACTAAAGAAATATGTGAAGTCTTTGAAGATTGAAAATTGTATAAAATGAATCACGTTCTCAGCATTGTAATTACAGCTAAAGCAATCTTAAGAGCATGCACTTTCTGAAGTATTGCATTTAATTACCAAGGGAATCTCTGCATCTGTCATTCCTTTGGAATATGGGACAGCATATTCTGTGGTAGTTTTATTGTGGCTTCACTTACAACTTAAACAATTAGCTTTGAATTTAGACCAAATCTTTGATTTATTAATAAATATATCTTACATACCAATATTTATTGTGAAATAACATTTCAAGAAAGTTAGTGCTGAACATTTGAGCATTTCTTCTAAATTAATTCAAAAGCCCACGTTATTATGTTAATTTTTTTTTTTAGTTTTACTTTCTGAAAACTTAAATTGTTGGTTTTGTAAAAAGCTTTTCTTATGCAAACTGAGATTTCCACACAATAGCCATGGGGAAAGAGAGCAGTGTTGCTTATCTTGCTGGATGTTTTCTGTAGGGTTCATTTTATTTTCTAAACATCATTTATTCTTGAACATGGAGTAGTTTCACTATTTTTAATACTAGTTGGGAAATGGTAATTTTGTCTCCTTTGAGAATCAAATGACTTCAGAAAGAAGGCACATGAGTTGCAGAGCTTCCGCCTCTGCAAGAAGAGAAACTTCAGTGACTGTGTTGAGGGGAGAGTGTGCTGAGGGAATGCAGTGAGGAGTTCATGTACACAGTTTTCTGTATGTGCTATAGACAGAGATGAAGCTTTAGGGTATTCTCACAGTGATGGAGAGCAGCATCATACAGCCTACTCAGTTTTGTTGCTCTATAGAAAGTTCAAATGCCAAACACTAGGATAATATATTTGTAAATGATCTCTGTTTATTTGATGCCAGTGAGTTTTTAAATATATATTACTTTTATTTAAGGCTAAGATATGAACATTGTTAAGACAAAAAAATGTTCTGAAACAGATAAAAGAGAATTTAAGTATTGCTCCCTAAGGAAAAACTAAGATTCAGTGCTGTATTTTTAGGAAAAGAAGTTTTAGCAGTTAAAAGTAAAAACTTACTGTAAGCAGTGAAAGTTCAGGTACAAACTTACTTTGCTTCTTTTGTATTGATACTGTATAAAATAGAAAATTTTCAAAACCTTTAAACTCAAATATAAGGGTAACTATTGTGGATGTAAAATTATCACAAGATGCTTGTGAAATTGTTTACTGTTAAAATTTTAAGGAAATATTTGCAAAGTGATCTTGATACATAGTCCAGTTTTCAAAATACCCAAAATTTAGGAAATGGTTTTTTGAGAGTGAAAAGAAACAATAATATAAAAGGATTTTTGTCAACAAAAATGTTATATTAAAATGACATAGTGCATATAGTAGTGTGTGATGATATATAACATTCTGTTACATATGTACTATAATGATGGCATCTATAACAACATAGTATCTAATGGTGTTATATTTGCTATAATGAAAAAGTGTATTTTATGTATATTGTGGGTACAAATTTTAGAATATTGATCTATTTACTTTTTTGTTTTAGGTTTTGTATGAACAGTTCAAGTTTTTCTTGAATCTCTATTTTCTCGTCGTATCCTGCTCACAGTTTGTACCGGCACTGAAAATAGGCTACCTGTACACATACTGGGCTCCTCTGGTAAACAGAAAAATGTTATTAACTGCATGTTTTTATTAAGTTTCAGGTGAAGGATTCATGTCTATGTACATTTCATAAATTTGCAACTGATAAACTGCATTGATCAAAGAACATACAGAAGTAGAGTGCTTTTTTGAAATGATAGTATTTTACAGCAGTTACTCCAGAAGCTGTTGTTTGATAGCCCTCCCTTCCACTTGCCTATCACTCTCCGGCCCACAGGATAGAGGTTTTATTAATCATATAGTCTGAGTGAGTAGTGCTCCTCTCTAGCTGCTGGTCACTTGAGAGTTTTAAAAAAAAAAACCAAAAAAAAAACGGGAAAAAAGCTCCAGCTACTCCAGAAAGATACTGGGTGACAAAAGTAATTTGCCTGTTAGTTTCTTTCAGTTAGTTTCTTTACAGTTTTTTCACTGTTTCATGTTTTCAGACTAAGAATTGTGAGCATAAATTTTTTGCATTCCTTCTGTACCAGTTTTGATTGTATCCTTTTCTCAGAAAAATTGAGAGAACATATTTTAAACCATGGATAAAGCAGGAGGAAATTATGTCTTGAAAATAAGTTATTAATTAAACATGCTTTTCCTAAATTATCACCCTGATAGTTGCACTGGCTTCCGTTTGGTATGTCTTTTTATTATTGAGCCCTCTGCAGTATTTTCTTGTGAAACTGTTCAAACCGCTTGCTTCTGACTCAGGTTTCTGAAGGTTTGAAAAATGTATTCAGAGGAGACCCTTTCAGTAGTCTGCCAACTGTATTCCTATGATCTGGAATTCTTTTCTCGTTTGTAACCAGGTCATTACCTTCTCTTTTGTCATCTTCCAGGTCCCTCCATACCAGGTTTAAAGGCAGGAAGAACAAATGCCTTATGTTCTAAACATAAAATGGTTTTTTTCAGTAGCATTTATTCTCAGTGGTATTCAAAGAAACAGTGACATGCTGACTGCTTTAGTAAAGGTCATTCTTAACATGTCAATAGAGTAAATATTTTGGATTGATTTCATTGTTTTAATTGTTGTAATATGTCCTTTTAAGTATGGATAACTGGAGAGACTGTCTTGGGTGTTCTTCACGCCTCTCTTTTCAGACAACCTTTTGCTTCTGCTGCAACAAAAAAAACCCAACAAATAAACAAAAAATTTTCAAGACAGAAAGCTTGTTCAGCAGTGGGATTTGAAATGGATATTTATGAGGGCTTTGTCATTGACACAGAAAGAAAAGACAGAAGCCAGCTTTGTCTGGAAGTTGTTCTCTTCACAGTGAAATGCCGTGTACAGCTGTATACATTAATGGTGTAGCAAAAAAAAAAAGTTTGTTTTATTGAAGAATATTTTGAATTATGTTTCCAAGTTTTTACATACAGCTTGAAAATACCAGTATCTTAGTGCTGGCCCTTTTGCTAAAGTCACTTGTTTCTACTTTAATAGCATTTCTACTAATGATCAACCTCCAGGTAAAAGAGAGTAATTGGATGTTGAATATGGCTCAGTATCTGTGATGAAAATATAAGACATTTTAGGCCCATTGGGCTGCTTTTGTTGCTTAACAGATCAGTTTGTTTTTCTTTGAATAGCACAGAGTAGCTATGGCTTGTATTTTTTTTCCCCAAGATTTGAGAGGAAAATTGTTCACCCTAATACTTGAAACCAGATGAGTAGATGCGCTCTGTTGCTAGAAGGGGTTTGATTTTTTTTTTTTTTTTTTTTTTTTTTTGGGGGTATTTGGGGGTTTTTTGGGTTGGTTTTTTTTTTTTTTGGGGGGGTTTTTTTTTTTTTTTTTTTTTGTTTTTTTTTTTGGGGTTTTTTTTTTTTTTTTTTTTTTTTGGTGGTATATGTGGGTTTTATGGGTTGGCTTGTTTTAATTTTGGTAGGGTTTTTTTTTTTTTGTCTTTAGTTTATATGTTTGGGGGTTTTTTTATTTCAACAGTTTTTACAGCAGATTTAATACAATTAGATCAAGATGAAGTTCTTAAGACTATTTTGCTATTTTTTTGGTCATTTGCACGGTAGGGAATACATTTCTCATTTGGACTCCAGCATACAAAGGTTGTAAAGCATACAAGTTTGATTGTCAGCAGTATGCTAAAAATATTTACCTACTTACAGTTAAAGAAAGGTGATAGGTTTGTTTTTTTAAGATTGGTTTCACAATTTCAACTCTCCTTTGGAACAGTACCGGGTTCCTTTGAGCAAATGAGGAAAAAGGCAAGTGTCTTTTTAAAATTGTTCATCATAGTCAGGATCAGCTATACTCAGCTGCTCAGCAAGGTATGGGGACTGCCAGGGGAAATTCTTACAGTTAGCACCTTGCATTCTGTGTTTTGGTCACTGTCCAGTTAACAAGCTAGGTGCAAATGGCAAATATATTTGAAGGTGCTTCAGGAGTGTCCTTTTTTATGCTGCTAAAATATCTGTACTGACAAAGCATGTGAAAA
The DNA here is from genome assembly GCA_013399695.1 of Formicarius rufipectus. Lineage (NCBI taxonomy): Eukaryota > Metazoa > Chordata > Aves > Passeriformes > Formicariidae > Formicarius > Formicarius rufipectus. The sequence continues at coordinate 10,465 of VXAU01003301.1, read as the reverse complement.
TGCTGTTGCCAGAAAAGAGGAAAATCTGACTGCTCGTTCAGTTACACCCTAGGAGTGAAAAGGGATGCATTTTGCCTAGACCCTTTTGTGTTCTCTGGTTGGCGGGTGTTGGCCGAGTGGTGTAAGTTGCCGCCTCTGGAGCCGGCTCCTCCTCTGAGGACGCCGGTTCACATCCCGAGGAACTCGCTGTCACCGTCCGAGCTGCTCGGCCGTGGCAAAATGAACCTCAGGAGTAAAAGGGGTGGGGCCAGTTCCACGCACACTGTGCCTCACCTAAAAAATCCATTGCACAGGCTTATCCCAAAATCTTCGTTCGCGAAGTCTAGCCAACAACAAGTTCTAATTTAATTGTAGCTAACATAAAACTGAACAAAAAGAAGTCATAACAGAGTAATCTGTTTTGAAGTTGGAACTTTGGTCTGGAACTGGATAACAGCCCTAAAATCCCCAAGAGCATTTTAGTCAGCACTACTTTAGGAAAACTCTATGTCTTCACTCCTTTCATAATGCTGTGAGGTTAGGGGAAGGTTGGCGTACTGTTTGACTTCTGCAAGAAAAGTCTAATAGCATAAATTTTGTTCTATAAAGTATTGGTGGGTGTCTGAAGCTAGAGAGATAATCTAGAACTTTCTCTATTGATGGATTTGTGAATACTTGGATTTTTTTATCCACCTTACTTGCAATAATGCTATGATCCCTGTACCGTTGAAAATTTTATTTCTCTTTCACTGATGGAGTAAAATTCAAGTGCTCAGTCTAAACCAGGAGAAGCAAACTGAGAAAGTTTAGAGAGGGAGAAAGGAAACTTAGGTGCTTATCCCTGAACTGTTCATTACTTTTTAACTTACCATCCTGTGTGGCCAGAGACCATCATAGTGTGAAGCACTCTGTGCACTTCTGGCAGAACCTGCAGTGGCACTGTCCTGTGAAAGGAGCAGCCAAAGCATTTAGACACTTAGTTTTTTGGAATAAGGCCCCCTTTTTCTGTCAATATTTGTGATGTATTGCTAAATAATTTCATTTAAGATAGCAAAGTAAACTAGCCATCTGTTTCTTTTTCTGTCTGTTAGGAAAAAGGCAATTTTTCAGCATTAGAATTGTCAGCTTTTTAAATGTTTTTGGTAAAGCCCTAAAATTTGTGGGAGCTAGGGAGATATGCTTGTTGAACCTATAAAAACTATCTTTACCTTCTCCAAAGTATTTTCATTTTTTACATTTCATAATAGTCTTACTTATGTCTATTTGGAGATGTTGTTGCTCTAATTATATTTGTACAATGATTAAGTGTGATTTTTTTGCTGAAATAAAGATACTAATTTTAAGAGATTGAAGGAAACGCTCAAATCCAAATTAAAAAGAAGGTAATCTAAGCACGATTTTACTCTGCATAGTGTTCATACTTTTTTATTTCTGTTCTAAAACTGCTAATTCTGAATTGCATAATTGTATCTTTAACAGGGATTTGTTTTGACGGTCACGGTGGTACGGGAAGCTGTTGATGAATTTCGACGTTACAAGAGAGACAAAGAAATGAACTCACAGTTATACAGCAAGCTGACAGTACGAGGTTAGGAAAACCATGTGTATAGATTCTTAAAATATTTAATCTTTTTCTTCTATATTTGCAGACTTTTAGTTTAAAGAAATTAATCTTGAGCTGCAGTATTCAGAATGAAACTGGTACTGAGCTAAATAAAGCATATGATTTCCCTTAGATAAATATGATTGTTAAACTTGAGATTTTTAAGAAGTTTTATAAATATTTGTGTTTGTACAGAAGAGGTATATGTATGCAATTGTATATATTTTTGAAGAATTCTGCTGGTTAGTATCCTTACTTCAAAGTGTGATTTTTCTCTGAAATTGATATTGAATAACTCAACAACATTGTCCACTATGTATCAAGTATATAAAAAATAAGAGATCAGTAAATAATTAATCTAATTCACTAGGACCTTTCAGACTTGATGGATGAATTCACACTTAAGAAAAGGAAGATGTATCGGGAGTAATCTTCAGTATCAAAAATATGGATTCAATTTCTGTATATAATTTGAAATCTGGTCAGGCAGTATCAGGAACAGCCAGTTTTCATTGTAGAAGTTAATAAAAGGAGAAATCAGTTATGATGTTTTTTGGACTCAAACCTTTGACAGTTTTTCATGAAGACTTTTATGGAAATGAAGCACTTCAGATGTGAAGTGACAAGTAAGTTCTCTAGGATATTGTGAATTTTCCACATAGGCGTAAGAGAAAAAGCTATGCAGTCCTCTCTGCTTTTATGTGCTTAGCACATTTCACTGTTAGAACAGAGTGCCACATAGAAAGGTGCCAAAAAATAATGAATAAGCTGTTACTAAGTCTTAACAAGTAACCTTACAAAATCCTCTCAAGTATTTTGTGGGGTTTTTTTAATACAATATCCTAGGAAGTCTCTGTTAAGAGTTTTCCTTGGCATTAAAGTTCTACAAATGCGAAGTTATTTATCAATGTGACATTGCATTTCAAGCAGTCAAAGTATGTGGCAGACATTGTGCGAAGTGTAAATTCTGTTTGCCGATTCCCAGTGTTCATTTCAGTGCACTTCTTAGTATGTCTTGGTAAATATTTTCTGAGAGTCAGTGGGAAAAGTAATCTCACCAAATCTTGGAATCCTGATTAGCAACTGAACTCTTGGAATAGCTCTGGATAAGAGTCTCTCCAGAAAAAATGGATGAAAAACAGGTATATCTGAATATATCTGAAATATTGCCCCATTTTTTAGAACTAATTGGAAGGTAAGCAAACAGGCAACAGTCTCATCAGTGATGACATAACCTAGCAGCTGACAGGCATTTATGCTGCTTCCTTGCGGTATGGAGACTTGCATTGTTTCTGGAGTTTGCATACTGAAGGGAGCAACTGTAGAGAATAGTTGCCTGTTGTTCTTTCTTTCCTTATCACTTTGAAATAGTGTCATCAGCATTTAGATGTACCACAGTGAAACTGTGGCATAGCAACCATTTGTTTAACACAAGTGGTCACATTGCTGTTGTCCTGACTTCTGTAGTCATTAATACATTCTGTTAAGAAATGGACTCTTAGTGGCTTTTGTTTCAAGGGTGTAATTTAAACTGGTGGTTAGCTTACTTATTTTTAGATGTGTTGTGGTAGGCCACTGAACACTCATCTTTGAAACAGACAGTACCTGCCCTATTCAGCAGTAGTGTTAGTAATCTGAAATTCTTAGTTTGGGAAGCACAAGTGTAGTTTACAGTTACCAATGTGGTGTAAGTGTCAAGACTGACATACCATTCCAGGAGCAAAATTTGGTGCCTTTTGTGCTTCTTTTTTTAACTTATATTTAGAGTTAACATTTGAGTTTCTAAGACATGTAAACAGCATTGTAGAAGTTTTTGGAATCCGAATTTCCTCTTTGCCAATCATGAAATATTTCATGTTTATATTTATTTGAGAAACTTAATTTTGTAGCTTCTCTTAGATGTATCAGAGTTGCCAGATGAAAATTGGATTAGGCCACCATGAGATGGCTGTTTTCTAGGTACAGAATAGAGATTTAAAAGTAATGTACAGTTGTATATAGGTAAAGCCCAGTAGTTATATCAGGACCTGACACAGAGAGAGCAGTGACTTGTTAAAAAGAAGCTTTAAAAAAGCCTTTTTTTTTTTACCCACAAATGTGTTTATCTCTTTTTGGTTTTGGTGTCAGTGTCATCATGAATTCATACTTGGTTTTAGTTCTGTTTTGTATATTTTTCTGAAGACTGATATTCTACAGAAGTAAAGATTCAAGAACTCTGCTTGCAATCAGCTCTGAATGCCATTTTCACAGTGATGTGTGATCACTGAACTGTTTTGAGTTGCGACCAATTTTAAGAGGGAAAACTTTGTACACAGATTTTGAGAAGGATTTAGGTATTTTTCTGTGCAAATTAATAAAGTCAAATACTATGCTTCTGTGAACTATTTTTAAAAATAACTTTCAATATGATCTACCTAATTTTTAATACTGGCAGTATTCTTCAAGTGGGAAAATTTGGTTAGGCTTACTCTACGAACCTACAGACTAATGATTTGGAGAAAGAAGGCTTTGTTATTTCCGAATGAACAGACTTAATATTGATTTAATTAAAAGCCTGAAAATTGATGCCACTCTTAAGAGTCACTTTTCAGAGTGGAACTGCACTTTATACTGCTCTAGTGTATTTTTTCTTTTGCCTAGTAATTTTGACTTTTGCAGGTTTTACAGTCTTATTTGAAATAGCTCTTCCATCTCAAAAGAAGAGAAACTGACAGAGAGAGGTTAAGCAGGTTGCCTTTGTTCAAATTGGACAGTGGGAAAACTTGAAATTAAGAAGGTTTTGTGTTACCCTTAATCACTTCTAGTTAGTTGTTTTGCAAAATTATGTATACTAAAGAGACAAACATACTTGTCACAGTAGAAGTTATTGGAATCTGAATTGTGATTAGTTACATAAAGATAGTGTGGGTAGGCTAATTTGTAAGCTAAAATGTTTTTATACAGAGTAGCAGTAAATGAAAATTGGGAAGGCTTTGTCTACTTTCTTTTGGAGTCTTTTGTAGCCTTGGGAAATGCTAAACAGATAAAACATGTAAATACTGCTTCATAACTTGCATGTTGCTAGAGTAAGAAGTACCAGCTTTTGAAGATAAGGGTATTCACATTAGTGACTCTTGAAGACATAGAATTTCTTTTTAGTAATTAAAAAATGTATGTGTTTGTTCTAATCAGTAAGTCTTCACTTTTTTTTATAATAATGTTTGCTCCTGTTTGGAGAAGGAAATCAAAGGAGAATGGGACATCTCTGTCAAGTGTTACTTATTTGTACTTGGACAGCAATTGGCCAGATCAATGTCTGTAGGCTAATTCTGATCCATGAGATATCCAGTGTTATGCCATTCTCTATTTGTCATAAAACATAGCAAAGCTCAGTCACTGCTTGGTGAATTTACTGTGTAACTTTGCACTTGCTGTATGTGAAGTTTGAAGCTTCTGCATTTTCAACCCTTTATGGCAAGTGATGAAACATGCAAATCAGTAAATGCATTGAATTTTCTTAGTGAGCAAATCAAGTGTATCCATTTCCATGTCTGTCATGTGTTTCTTTTCCCTTGTATACTTGATAATGGTATCAAATATCCTAGTTTGTTCAGTGTATGATACATTCTACTGTCTAAATCTTCTTACTGAGATGTTTGCTGCAAAATCTACTTTCCCGCATATCAAAGTCTACAGATTCGTAATGGTTTCCAATCAGGATGCAAGTTTAAATTGGAGGGGGAAAAGAGTGCTATTTGCTTGTGGAATTGAAACTACCTGGCTGATGAAGTTTCTGTCAATTTAATTGTCTTTTTCTGCTTAAGAGCAGTTTACCTGTGTATCCTTTTGTAGAGCAGAAATGGCAGTGGGAAAAGTTTTAGACCTGTGCATGCAGGTTTGGGAAGACATCTGTTTTATTTTCCTAAGGGACTATAATCCATGTGGAGCAGTTTCTTATCTCATGCACTTAGATATGACCATTTAAGTGCCTATGAAAAGACTCTGCTGTTTTGCAAAGGAATCACCTCAAGTTTATAAATAGTTTATAAATCTCTTTCATTAACCTGTGAAAAGCCAATTGATATAATTGTAAAGCAGTTTTGACTTTTTTTTTCCCCTTCCCATTCTTGACGTTTGCAGTCCTACCCTGAACCTTTGGTAGTTAGGTTTGTCTATGCAGTGTTACCAAGTTTCCAAGAGAAAAAAAGATCAAGAAGAAAACTAACTGTAATAGTCTCAACTACTAAGTGGGAGAAGAGGTAGAAGTGGCCTGCATTTGTCATTTTATCTCAGGATGTTTAGCATGTTGCAGAACTCTCTCTGCAGCCTGCAAAGCCAAAGAAAATTTGAATGTCAGGAGAGATGAGTTTAATGAAATAATTCCATCCAGGATTCAAATGTGAAAAACATAAGTCTTTGCTGAATCATTAAAGGATATTAGGGAATGTAATGAAATTGAAAGCATGTATTTAAAACTGTGAAACTGCAAAAATATCAATAACTACTGTGCAAGAGAAAAAAAGATGAAAGCTAGTATTTCCTTTAAAACTGGGAAATTGAGACTGTCTTGGAGAGCTATTATTTTTTTTTTACCATTTCAGCTCTTCAAGAACAGATTGTCCTGCTTTTTGAAAAGACAGTTCATTAAAAAACAAACAAAAACATTGTATCTGAATCTAAAGCTACAATATTATGTCTTTCTTGCTTGCTATATTTTAAACCTCCTGATGACTTTACTCCTGGTCTTCAGACCGTTTGGAACAGATAAGTTTTTGAAGAATTGTATCAATTTTATCTAACGGAAGCAGTAGCAATGACAGAAACAGAAATTGAGATTTTCATGTAAGAAAGAATTTGAAATAGAAGCCAGAAGAGAGGAAAAATCAAGGGGACTGTTCTTCCGCAGTTTTGCAGCATTGAGGAGATTGGATAAGAAAGAATGAAGGCTGTCCATTTTATCTAAGAGGAGACAGGATACAGAGGAGCTCTCTAGAGTTTTACACTGGTGATTAAAAGCTAACCTCAGTTCAGTGTATAAGATAGAGTTTGAAAGGAGGATTTAAAGACAGTACTTGCTCTGGAAGATCAGCATCCTCACCCTTGACTTTTGTAGCTTTAAGGTTCGCCCTCACTGCCTGCCTGCTCTCTCCTTCTCCAACTCCCCATTATATTATGAGTACTCTAATTATGATGGCAATTTGGGCTAATAGATACCAGTCAATACTTCCAAATGGTTCTATAGTTTGCTAGTGTCATTCAAGTGTTTTGTAATTTTGGGTTAGTGACAAGCTCTGTTACCAACTCCACAGACATGTATACTTTAGGCAGTATTCAAGGTACCATGGGTAAGATGTAATAGCAACTTAAAAAGGATTTGAAAGTGGCTGTTTTCATGAGTGGCACTTCTGTAGTGGAGACATTTTTTTAATAATAAGAAGTAAAGTGTAGTTTATACCCACATTTTGTTTACGTCATTTTTAAAAATTTTTTAAGTACTTGATAGCGCATATGAGGTATTTATTAGTTTCTCAAATCACTGTAGTTCATTTCAAGTGGCTTTATCTTGGGAGTGTAGTGAATTACTACAGAAACATTTCAGGGTTCCAGTTCTGCGTAATTCTATACGTTGCTTTAGGCAAAAGCCTTGCACCTCGATGGACTATAGAGTCTGGATGCACAGCTACTTCTGACAGCTTTGGAATTTTTATTGGTAATTACACAGATGATGAAGTGTGTTTTGTTACAAAGATGTTTTTAGAAGAAAAATAGTTTTCAAAAATAATATGCAGTGAGTAACAGTCTATGCCTTTTTTTCTCTAAATACATCTTCACTGACATGTAGTATTGCATTATTTTAATGTTCTCTGAAGTGATATATATTGAGTCTCATTTTTCTAGTCTAAAAGAAAGTGTTGTGTTGACTTTTAAGAATTTTAAGCCACTTTAAAATTACGACCACATTTTTCCATTTAGTTTTTAATGGAATATGGCCTGCCATTCAAATTCATTGTAGAATTGTCTTGTCACAGGCCACTTCCTTATGTGTGAGGTTGTAGGATGCTCTTAACAAGACATATTAGTGTCTAATTAAGACAGCATTCTGTGCTTTTATACTAAGTCACCTAGCAAATAGTCTGATAAGGAAACATTTCAGTTCATAATGTGAAATTCCTGGAAATGCTAGACTAAGTACAAAGGTGCAGTGTGGGTTCCTTTTGATGTACTTGGGAATGAGAGTTTTGCTTTGTGTCTGCACTCCATATTGTTGCAAGTGAATGCTCTACCTTCTCTTGTCCTCTCAGGTTTAGTTCTCCTGGTCTTTACTGTAGATGCTTAGAACATAACTAAGCATAACTTAGAACATACAGTTAGAACATAACTGTGGAAAATTCAATTAAGTTGATAAAATTGCTAGTAGTTGCATTTGATGAGTATCTCTAAATGATTTTGGTCATATGCAACTGCACAGGTGATGTAAATCTGAGACTTGGCACAGCTTGTACTAGGATTTTTGTGGTTGTTTATACTATAATCCATTGATTGACTGATAAACTGATGAACACTTAGCAGAAGAATGGAAAACAATACAGGAAATGCTGTCATTTTGGTAAAACCAGCAGACAGAAAGCAAAGAAACATTACAGTGTTATTTCTGGTATGTGCTATTTACTTCTAGTCAAAACTTGAGAATTTTTAAGGAGAATTCACAGGCCTGTGCTGTTAAGCAGGGGAAATACATTGGTTTTATATCAGGCTATTCTTTTAGTGGTTGAGCTTTAGTATTTGTTACTTTACATTTAAAAAAAAATAAAATTATATGTTGACACTAACTTAATTTCCATAGGTATCTTGAAACTCTTGTAGAGAATTGCTGATGTTCTTGCTACTCTTTATACCTTTTGGAGTTTTCTATTAGTCCTTCATCCTCACAAATGTTTATTGANTTTATATTTGAGAGCAGAGGAGAGAGTGTTTTTGGCAACTGAAAAATGGAACTAGTGTAAAAGGTCATAATCAATAATGAAGTCTGGCTTTCAGAAGTAACTTTGCATACAGGTCAGACAAATTATGATTTTTTTTTTTTTTCCTGGCATTGCACATTTTACATTTTATTAGCTCTATATCATAGGAATACATATATTATTGACCAAATTGAACATAGAGTAACTGTTACTTAGGCATGAAATGCAGTTTTAAAGAGCAAGCACTAAAAATTTACTCATAATGTGAATCTTGCTTCCTTTTACTAAATGTTCATGTAAATATAAGGAATTCTTTGAGGTTAATGACCTGATATTTCTTTTGTGATGAAAAGGTCTCATGGATTTGGAACCTAACTTCAGGGGCTTTTTTTTATAGTTTTCTCATTCAAGAGATGATGGCGCATTGAGAAGTCTACTGTAGTATTTTTAGTTAAACTGCAAGATGATTGCAGATCATTCTGTGCTTTTTTAGATCTTGTTTTAATTAATTTCATCTGATTTTAGTTTAAAACCCTACCACCTTACCATATTTTGACATACTTGCCATCTGATACCTGCTGATCAGATACTTGCTGTTATGAATCATATGTTTCTGTTGAGAAAAGATTGTACTTAACGGGACTGTGCTTCAGCTCATCAGACTGTGTAAATATGTGTGTGTTTATATCCTGGGAGTTTTTTATGTCTTGTCAGAGAAGCAACTTTATTCTCGAACTGTGGTAGGGACCTGGGACTAGAACTGAATTCTGTTGAGGTCAACAATAACATATTTTGGGCAGTAGCTTAACCTCTCTGTCTGAGTTTCTCAGTCCATCAAATAAGAATGTTAAAACTTTTAATAGTCTTACAAACATTAGTACCCTACAGAACATAGAGAAATTAATTGGAAAATCTGCTGTGTATGTTTTTGAATGAGTTGTTCACAGCAGTTACTGAATGGGCAGCTTTAGAGAATCTCTTTGAGCTTTTGATATTTTACCTTTCTGAACTTAAATATTCAGTTATTTCTTACATCAGTAACTTTAGTGGTCAAGCAAACCTACCTGTTGGTAACTGGGCTGTGAATAACAACAACTCATGGGTGTGAGAATGCTCTGTGACTGTAAGCCTAACAACTCTTGACTTGTCAGACACAGAAGCACTGTTTAGTAGGTGATGCGAAAGACTGCTGTTTCCAGTTTACAACTCTATTACTGATACTATAGATCAGACTTGAGCATCTCCCATGTTTGTTTTTCCTATAATACTTCTAAAATAGAGTTTTTTAACCAGTGAGTTATTTATCCAAACAGGTGATTAATGTGTTCATCAAAGATCTGTTTTGTATAAATTGTAACATTTTCACCAAACAGTAACATCATTAAATAACGCTTGCTTTCTGGGTTTTACATTCTTGTTATTCTTTATTAATGTCTGCCTAAGTTGATTGCATTTCTTTTTTTTTTTTTTTAAGGTAAAGTGCAAGTTAAGAGTTCAGACATACAAGTTGGAGACCTCATCATAGTGGAAAAGGTTGATACTTTTAAAATATATTTTAGAGTGTCTAAAGATTATGAACATGCTAATTATCTTCTGAAGATAAGTGTATCAAAGTACTTATCTGTGAAGTACTAACTGGCTAGTATTTTAGCTCAAGTCCTGACTGAAAATCTTCAGGGCAATCTATTTTGGAATTAATTATAAGCTTAATTGAATGTGAGCATTTATATTTTATGAACTGGTGTATTCT
>VXAU01003283.1:273434-315186 GCA_013399695.1 Formicarius rufipectus | reverse complement strand
AAAAAAAAAAAAAAGGATGAATACCTTAAAGAAGACCTATCTGGATCAGAACAACACTTGAGAAAGTGATCAGCATGGTATTAGTCCATCATCGTATCACAAGTACATGCTGTGTCAAGTCAGAAGAATAAAAAACCAGTCAGAAGCAATTCCATCAGAATTGCTAAATGCACTTGCTTCCACCATCATCACTTAGATGAAATTAACAGGTTTTATCAATGAAATCTGGAGGAAAAAGAAAGGAAATAGCTGTCCATCATTTTTGAAAAGACATGGAAGTGAGGTGAAGTCACCACTGACTGGAAAAGGGAAACATCATGCCCATTTTCAGGAAGAGTAATTAGGAGCACCTTGGGAACTACCAGCCAGTCAGCCTCACATTTATGCCCAGTGAGATCATGGAATAGATCCTGGTGGAAAACATGTTCAAAGGTTTGCAGTCAACATTTCGACATCCAAGTGGAAACCAGCAATGAGTAGCTGTGCAGGTTTTGGCTGGGATAGAAATAATTGTCTTCACAGTGGCTAGTATGGGGCTGTGTTTTGGATTTGTGTTGAACACAGGGCTGATAATATAGTGATGTTTTGTTTATTGCTGAGCAGTGCTTACATAGAGCCAAAGCTTCTTCTGCTTTTCTTTCTGCTACACTGGCAAGGAAGTTGGGGTTGCATGGAAAGCTGGTAGAAGACACAGACAGGACAGGTGACCCAAACTGACCAGAGGGATGTTGCTGATCATATGGTATTATGATCAGTACAAAGTTGAGGGAAAAATAAGGAAGTGAGGGATGTTTGAAGTAATGACACTTGTCTTCCCAAGTAATCATTACATGTGATGGGGCCCTGCTTCTCTGAAGATGGCTACTACCTTCCCAAGGGAAGCAGTGAATTAATTCTTTGATTTTTTTGTGTTTTTGTCTGCTTTTGCTTTCCCTATTAAACTGTCTTCATATGAACCAACAAGTTTCCTAGCTTTCACCCTTTCAATTCTCTCCCTGATCCTGCTGGTGGGGAAGTGGCTACATGGTGCTGGGTTTCTGGCTGGGGTTAAATCATGACAGTGGTGTCCCTCAAGGATCTCACTGGGACAGGTACTATTTAATATCTTTATCACTGATATAGAGAGTGGGATTATATACACTCTCACTAAGTCTGCAGGTGATACCGAGTTGAGTGATACTGTTGATTTGCTAGAGGGAAGGGATGTCATTCAGGTGATCTTGAGGAGTGGGCTTAACGAAGCACAACAATGCCAAGAGAAAGGTCCTGCATCTGGGTTGGGGCAATCTGCAATATCATTACAGACTTGGAAAAGAATTGAGAGCAGTCTTGATGAGAAGAACTTGGTGGATGAAAAATCAGACTTGATAAGGCAATGTGCAATGGAAGCTATCAAACCAATTGTATCTTGAGAACACTAACACTGACAGCAGGTTGAGGGAGGTGATTCTTCCCTCTACTACTCTCTTGTGAGGCTCCAGCTGGAGTACTGCATCCAACTCTGTGGTCTTCACCAGAAGAAATACCTGAATTTGTTAGTTGATCCTGAGCAGAACCACAAAAATTGTCTGAGTGCTGGAACACCTTTCCTATGAAAAAAGGCTGAGAAAATTGTCATTGTTCAACCTTAAATGGAGAAGAGACCAGAAAGACCTTGTCATAGTCACTGAATATATAATGGGGACTCATAAGAAAGATGGAGAGAGACTTTTTACCATGGCCTGTAGTGACAGAACAATGAAAAATGGTTTTAAACTGCATGAGGGCAGTTTTATATTGGACATAAGGAATAAATTCTTTTACAATAAGAATAGTGAGGCACTGAAACAGATGGTGGAGTTCTGGATCTCACATCATTGACAGGGTTCAGTATCAAGTTAGATGGAACTTTGACCAATCTGATGCAGTGAAAGATGTCTCTGTCTATAACAGGGGGATTGGACTGGATGATCTTTGGTCCCTTCCAGTCCAAACCACTTTATGATTCTATTAAATCTTATTTACTTTTTGAAGACAATATGGAGTCCCATCAGGATCCTCAGGAAGAACTCACTGACTGCAGTATGGAGGTGCTATAGGAAGAAAATTTTGTCATATAAAAAACTAGTTGGAAAGGAAACAAATGTAGTTTAGGAAGGAACAGAATTGAGCCTCAGTAAGTTCTGCATAAACCATATCCATTAAAGACCATTATGGATTAGAGACTACAAACCAATATCACTTTCACTGATTGTGTAAAGGTATCTGATCAGCTCAGCTGGCTTGTACTATGCTCACCAGCTCCACCTTACCGAGAGCAAAACAGAAGTAGCTATCAATGTGGGGACTAGGAACCAGCTGGTGGAGTATTCTACTAGTGTAAATGAGTCACCACCAGTCATTGAGTCTTCAGTTTTTCTCATCTTTTCTCTGGCATTGTCATACAGTAGGTAAAAAAAATGCTCATATGTCATACAAATGGTGGGGTAATGGAGAGAGGACTATTTTCTAAAATTACTAGAAAATTTGCAGAATATCCTCCAATGGAATTGGAGTTAATTCAAAAGAAAGAGTGGGTGGCCACTTAAGGCAGAGAGATATGAAACTCCATGTCGGACAAATTATTTTATTTAATTCTTCTACTTAAAGGTCAAAGTCTGAGAACAATGATGTCTTAGCCATCAAGAAAAATATTGATCAACAAGGAGAATAATTTCCATGCAGGAAATATTTCTACCCAGTAATTCTTTGAAATCTAGGTAGATGAACTTGAAAATCCTCTACTAGAAATATGAAGAAAATATCAATATCTGGCAAAAGGACGACATGCTTCCGAAATGAATACAGTTGTGTATGCAGCGAGCAGAAAGAGGAGAATGAATTGAAGCTGTTACACAAGTAACATTTCTGATAAAAAAACCCCAAACCAAACCAACCCCAAACCAAAAAAAAGCCCCCAAAGAACATAACCAAACATAACAAAAACCAAACCAACCAAACAAACAAACAAAAAAAAACAACCCAAGGAATTTGCTGATAAAAGACAACTTAAGTTTAGTGAGTGAACACGTTCTCAAGGGGATCTCTTAATTAGTGAAGGGAGACAGGCACTTAATAATCTTTCTTAGCCAACTCCAAATCTGTCTTAAATTTAGCCATACATGGATTCTCATCAACAATCAGTTTAACCACTCCTCTAAGTTAAACAAAATAAAAAAATTGCAAACTTACATTCATCTTAGACTCTGGAAACTGGCTAGGTTTGATGATACTGTCTTTGAACATCATACAGCTGGAGTGCAATAACCCTCTATTTTTGCATCCTACAAGCTCGTAACTTTAGGACTTGACTGCAGCACAGCATGAATCATAAAGATCACCTACACTTGATTGATATGTTCTGCTACTCATCACTGAAAGACTAAAATCTGAATACTGGATACAAAGTTGAATCAGAAATAAGTATAGTGGGAGGAAAGAGAAGAATTATGTTATTTTTCATAACAAAACCTTCCATACTTATCCACAAAAGGTTGTCCCTAGACAACTGAGAGAAGAGAGAGAGAAAATTAAACATATTGTTCCTTATAAAATATTTCAGTTATATTTTTTACTGAGCTGCCTAAGTTCAGCACAAAAAGACAAAGATATCACGCAAAAAGGCAGAAAAAACCCTCAAGTTTATCAATCAGTTTTCTATGTCTCCTAAAGGAGAAGGAATTGTGAGAATCTCCAGATATTGAAAAGAAGTCTGAGTAAGCCTGCTGACCTAACAGAAAGAACAAGACACTAGTGACAATTGCTAAGTTAATTTTGTCTTCTGTGTGATATATTCATGACTGAATATCAATCTCAAACAGACAGAAAAGTGGAAATTTTCTGTGTGGAAGATTCCTATTATTTACAACAGTTGGAAAAATTTGTCACTGTTTTCAGAACCAACTTTGCCTAAGGGGAGGAGTGGGGTGGAGTTAAATTAGCACCACTGTAATACGGTGGCATAGTAGTAAATTAAAAGGTTGGTAAATTAACTGAACTGTTGTTCCAGAGGTGGATAACCATAATAGAAAGAGATAAAATAACATTTTTACTTTCTGCACTTGACTAAACTACTGGTACAATTTGTTCATTCCTTTCATTTTTGGCATTCAAAGGGAATCAGTTTCAAGTCAAAATTGAGTGATTGCTGTGCATAATTGCAAATATCTGAGCAAATTGTACCACAGGTGATGAGAAATGTGATAATTCCTTTGCTAATAAAATATATTTTGCAATGGCATTGTTCTGTTGCATTCTCATCTTAAAGAAAGGTAAATTGCACATATTTGCACTGCAGCAAAAGTTCACATTGTCCCAACAAGTTTATGATGAAAACACTGCTTCAACAAACTGATTTTCAGAGCAGGTGAAGTCTGCATGTTTTTGAGTAAAGGTTCCCAGGGTTTTCTGCTTGTCCTAGGTTGGGTTATATCATTGTCAGGAAGGGGAAGTATTATATAGTGCCTTGATGAAAAGCTTTTTGTGATTTCAGACCATGGTTTTATATTGTCTTCTGAAACATGAAGATTAGTTGCTTTTCTAATCCTGTGGCAAAAATGTTAAAGTTCTTGAACTACTGTTTGGATGTATAGCCAACAGTCTCTTAAAAAATTATGCCTCAAGCAAAAACCAGTACACTTAGTAGTAGCAAATGCCATAAATCGTATTTGCTGAAGAGTTTAGTGAAAACTACTTGCAGTTATTTCTGTTAGATTGTTCTGTTACCACATTGCCTCTTATTTTTGCATGATGGGATGCACAAATAGGCTGTTATTTATCACTCTTCTATGGCTTCTTACTCTTCTTAATAGCTGTGGACTAGAAGGATTGCTTCTAAGTAGAGGCAAGTTGGAATGGAGTTGTGCATACCTTTTATGGAATGAACAGCTTCATTTGTGAACCTAAGGCTTTTATATTTCCTAATAATACAGTTGCTCACAGAAACTCTTCAGTAAACAAAAAGTGTGTTCTTTGAGGAAATAATTGCCTTATTTAGAAAATACCAGAGAAACATTATGGATAACAAAAATTTGTATACAAATGAGGTGTTAAATTAAGATGTTCACTAGAATAATAGAATATCTGAAGTTGGAAGGGACACATCATCAAATCCAACTCATTGCTCTTCACAGTAATACCTAAAATTAAATTATGTCACTGGCAGCCTTGTCCAGACGCTCCTTGAATTCTGACAAGTGTGGTGCTTTGACCACTTTCCTGGGGAGTCTGTTCCAGTGTTTGAGCACCTGCTCAGTGAAGAATCTCTTCTTAATGTTAAATCTGAACTTCTGCTGATGCAACTCATTTCAGTTTTCTCATGCCCTATGTCTGGGGAACAGAGAGAGGAGATCACCATCTCCCACTGCTTTCCCCCTTGAGGAAGTTGTAGACTGCCATGAGTTCTCTTCTCAGCTTTCTCTTCTTCAAGCTGAGCAAACCAAGTGACTTTATTCACTCTCCTTTAGTCTTTCCTTTGAGTCCTTTCACTGCCTTGTTCACGGTCCTTTGGATAAATAGTCTTTTGTCCTTGTATTGAGGTGTCCAAAACTGCATACAGTATTCAAGGTGAGGGATGCACCAGTCAAATCAAATCATTATCAAATATCAGCTTATATAATGTGCTCGTCATAGGATGCCTCTAGAAACAGTATGTTCCACTAATAATCACAGAATTTATGTCCCATGGCATGTTCTTCTCAATCCAAGATGCAGTACACTTGCATTTTCAAGGTCTTAAGGGAAACATAAACATTTAGCATTCAATTATTTTTCATCAGTTAGTAGCACATGCTGATCAATACTCACATTTAAAGTATTTGCCAAAAAACTGAACAAATGAAAAAAAATAATGAAGGTTTCTCTGAGCAAACCAGTTTCACACATTTTGTTATTATTCCATAAGCAGACATTTATTATCATTTCAATTCCTCACTGAACACTGTTTTGAGAAGGAGCTATATTGTCTTTGCTATGAATGCATTTTGGAAGGTCAATGTAAAACCAAAAGATAAAGTATGTTAAGCTCAGACTAAAGTCCAAGCTGAGAGATCTACTGGAGGACATAAGACAGAAAATCAGAATGAAAACCACTTGGCAAGCATATAAAAGTTAAAGAAAATGTTCAGGTTAGGCATGGATGCATGAAACAACTTCCTGACATTTTTCTTCTCTGACTAACTATGCAAAAATGGCTTAGATGCAAAGAAGAAAATTTTCTGAAGCTGTTTCAGGGAAAGAGAGAGACGTAGGACAAATTAAAAACAAGGTAGTTTAATAATTGACTTTTCTGGTGTCATTCCATCCAGAGTAAAACACATTGCCCTGAACTACATGTCAAGCTGTCCCTCTCTCTTTCAGGGGGATAACATGGACCCTAATAGTGAGATTCACAATAGCTCTGAAGCTCTCTGCATCCAGTTCTCAGCATCCATATCAAAATTCTGACCTCACAAATGGATTTTCTCTGGTTTTGCTCTAAGTAGTCTTAGGGAATTTGACATGGTTCCCTGTCTTTTCCTCTCAACTTCTCTTTTTCTTCTGCTGTGTGAGAACTACCATAGCTCCTCATTAGCATGAAATTAATTTTAATTTCACAAATTATGTTTGTTTATAAATTCAGTTTCTTTCCCAAAAAGGAGGGAACTCAAAAAGTCCACAGAGATGTTACAGTATCTTTCAGATTGTTTCAAGTAGTAGTCTCGGTATAGATTTCGTATTTACCTCTCTCACTTCAAAGACTTTCCTTGATTCACCTTGAACAGTTCCAAAGTTCAGTCTCCCAAAATTTTGGAAAACACAGTTGAAGAGAAACCTCTCTAACCTTGTGTTTTTCTGAACCGATCTGAGTTAGTGCTCAGCCACTTCCATACTCCATTTTTATTAAAACTTTTTTCCTCCAAGGACTTTAACTCCTGTTTAACCATCAAATTCACAAAGGTTTTGATCACTAGGGATTCTGAATTTCAACATCCATAAAACAGAAAAATGCTATTTCCACTCACATGTGGTCTTTTCTGGCCTCAAGCTGATTTCCATCTAACAAACAGGAATTACACAGGTCACTTTGACACTCTGTTGAGGAGCCCCCTGACCCTGTAAATTCCCTTTTTCATCAAGATTTCACAAAGGAATGATATGCTGACCTCATGTCTAGATATAGTTGTGATTTCACTATCTCCAAAAGCATTCATATGATTAAAAAAAAATGTTCTTGGATTCAGTTTGAACTTACTCTGGAAAACTTCATGGAGCTTTAATTAAAATCTAGCTCTGGAAGTTTTGAGAACTGCCTTTCCTTATCCCTTAAAGACTCACTAAGTTTACCCTAATTTTCTGTTAAATATGTGTTTATTTGTAATGCGGAAATACTCTTGAAATGAAAAACTACATCCCAAGATCAGAGACAGGAGGAGCTACAGAAGCCAGTATTCTGATTTAGCTCCTTCAAAGTGAAAGTCTCTTACATGCTCCAAAACCTCAAGGCTTACAAGCACAGCCCATTCAGAGGAACAAGTTCAATGATTATAAAGGTTTTAATGATTGAAGTCATAGGATTTACAAGGGACAAGACTTTGATTTATTCCACCGTGGCAGTAGAAAAAGAAGTGCACAGTCTTAACTCTTGCTCTTCTACATTTCTGGGTGCTGGTGGAAGACTGAGCTACACCAACCCACATGCTCACTTGCAGGTAAGGTCATTCTGACAACTTCCCTATCATGTGTCCTCTGGTCTCCCTTTACAAGCACTCACACTTCTCTGGCTCTGCAGGGACCATTTCTACACTAGTCGAAAGGACAATATTTTTCTGAGTTGCTCCCTGCAATAGCTCCCTGTGGGGGTGAGAGGATGCCAAGGATCAGTATGAGACAAGTGGCAGGGAGTTGTGATCGGTGTGAGGAAAAGCTTGGACTGTCTTTTAGTCACATCAAGTGATGGGCTTGGTTCATTACACCAGCCAATAGTCTTTTGCTCCCCTCGAGCTTCTGCTCAGCATTAGTCGGAAAATGTGCTCCAGTGGGTGGGAGCTGAACGAAGTTCTTTCCTCCCAATTCTCTAGCCAATCTACTCCCTTTAGAGCCCCATTTTGAATCCCTTGGTTGGTCTAAAGATGTGGCCAAAATTTTTTGCTAACTTCTGTTTATATAAGCACATGCACACAGAAACAACTGGGTGAGGTTATAAGGGAGCAGGGGCAGAGAAGCTCATATTTTGACTCACATGAAATCTTGCCAATCAACTGCTGGAAGCCAAATATGGCAATACTCAAGTGGATGAAGTCATTCCCACAATGTTTCCGGGACATTCCTTCAATGCATTATAGTGTTTTCTGAAAGGCCAAATGTATTTTAGGTCTTGGAAGAGTTCAGATTTCACCTCCAATAATTCTATGCTATTGTAGCTTTTCTTTGTGAAAATGCTTAACAAAAGGGAAAACGTTGTCTTTGAAGGCAATAGAAAAGTTTTGACTGTTTTAGGTCTCTGTGCCTAAGTACTCATATAATCCATTATGAAAAAAAGAAAATCCCATGTGAAATGGCATGGAAATACAAGACTGAATGGACCCGATTTGTTATCCATAGTTTTAGTGCCTGCTTAATTTTTGTTGTAAAAGTTATCATATTATTATCTGGAAGGTATTTCAGGACATAGTAATATATGACTGCATTTTTAGATTATCTGAGTAACATCATGTGCAGGATGAAGATATACATAAATGCTCATATAAGAACTAACATCATGAATGCCAGTAACTCACACTATGCTTCTGAGTTAGTCATTTTTAGATACAGAATTTGTCCTGCAGAGCACAGTGGTGCCCCTTTTAATAATAGCTTTTAATAGTCATTTGACCACAATATTTTTTACAGTTTCAGGTTGAGTTAAATAGAGATAAAGATAAGGTTACTTTGACGCAAACGTTTTACCTTGGTTGGATTTTTTTTCTTTGATTATTTGTTTTGTTTTGGGTTTTTGTTTGTTTGGCTTTGAGTGAGTTTTTGTGTTTGTTTTTTTTTTGTTGTTGTTGGTTTTGGTGATTTGTTGTTTTGTTTTATATCTTTTTTTTTCCCCCCTTTCTCTAATCATCTGAGTGTACTGCAGAGTTCAAAGAGATTCATGAACGCAAAGTGAACATTTCAGTGTTAAGAAGGGAAAGAGCTTTTTTAAAATAGTATTGCTCATTTTCAGAACAAATAAGAAGCAGAAGTTCACTGCTAGCTGTATTAATTAATCAATTTCAATCAATCATAATACCTAAATTAAATTATTCATGAAACACCTGATATTGACTTCTGCATGACAACTAATTACCTTAGAGGGTTTTTTTTTCTCAAACTTCAGACAGCCTACTCTCTGCTTAATCCAGACTTTGAAATTATTCTTCTTGACTGAAAGACTTATTTTTCTTGGCAGTCTGAACTGATATATGGTGGCCAAGTGACTTCAGTTTTGTTAAGTCTTTGGAAACCCCTTCTTGACTTTTCCTGAGAAAGGGGAAACCTGACTCTTTGGCGTGTGCTATGAGTGCATGAAAGAGCACAAAAAGAAAGACTCTACTTTGAACCCTGAAACTTCAGCAAAATAGTAAAAGTTCTTTTTTTTTTTTTTTTTTTTTCTTTTTTTACCTCACCACTAAATGCAGGACTAATAAATACTGGAATTTCAATTTACTTTTTTTTTTTTTGTAAAAAGATGCTTTTATTTTTTCTTCTCAGATTAACATTGTACTTCTCCACTGGGCTTTAAAAATTCCAACTTTCCTGACTCATGTACCTTTCCTCAGATTTTGGCAGGAAGGTTGAAAGAGGAAAGGAGACTGCAAGAGGCAAAAGTCCTCTTGAAGTATTTGATCCACTGTTCAGGAGGGAAGACAGTGTAGAAGGGAAGACTTAATCTAAAAAGTTTGAGATCAACCACACTTATCTGTAGTTTATGCTTATTTTTGCTTCTTGCTCTTAAGGCCTATAATCTGTAAATTTTTGTTTGATTGTTTGTTAGGGTATGAAGATACTCAGCAATTCTCAGTGTAGAGATTTAGCAGCCAGGTCCCAGACCTGATCTCATTCTGGGACACATCAATTTCAGCTCTGTTAAGCTGAATGGAATAATTTCAGTTTTATACTAAAGGAACTGAAAAAAAAAAAAAAGGTATCAGGCCCTCGAAGAGAAGTAGAAAGAATTAAACAAACAAACAAACAAACAAAAAACAACTCACTACCATATTAACTTGAAAATATTCAAATGAAAATAATAGTCAGAAAACAAATTTAATGGGCTAAAATCAGCTTCTATGCCACACTTATGCATCTTATAGATCATAGTAATATGTTTCTCAGTCCTCCTTGTCCCATTCAGCCTGCCTATTTCAGGGCACTGTAGTTGATTTTAACTTTGTTCTTCTAGTTTGTAATTTTTTTTTAGACCTTTTTTTTTTTTTTTCTTTCAAGATTTGGCATCATAATCTTGAACGAATCTGCATGTTTGACTTTGTACAGTAAGGAGACGCTCACTGTAGCCCTGCTGATAGACCTGAACGCCGGTGTAGGGCCCGTTGAGGCCACTACTGTGGACATCTGGCACCATCTAGTGGAGGCTCTTTACTTTCAAAAGACGAATTATAGACAGGTTAGAAAATTTAATTTTATATCTCCCAAAATACAAAACTAAAGCGCCATATCAAGATACATGTTATGTCATAACAGGTAGGAGTGAAGAGAGACATATCCTATGTGTTGACTTACTACCTTTAAAGAGGTTATGAAGTGTTGGAAGACAAAATGAATGGCCAGGAAAATATTTTGGTTACGTACACACATCAGAAATTTCTTCCAGACGCTGGTGAGTTAAAAGGGCAGGTGAAAAAGTTGTCAAAAAGTAATGAGGGGATTCATATGAGAAACAGCTTTTTTTTCTCTCTAGTAACCACAAAACCTTGCTTCATACTGCAAGCTCTTCCGTGAACTGTCAGAGGACTATTATTTTGGGTGTTTCACAGGAGTGGAAGAAAGTAACATGGGTTTCTGAGGGGCTCATATTACAACCCACATCTGTCTACTAATATAGATGTTTCCTTATGTTCAGTACAAAGGTGAAGTAGCCCTCAAATGTTTCCTAGCTTGAACTTACTGTCTTGGTAACTGCAGGTACTAGAAAGTACTTACAAGATGATGATGATGATGATGGAAGTTACTTCTAAATACAGGAACAGAGGAATATTTTATAATATAAAGCATGATCAGCAGAGCCTGTATGTGTCCCTTCTCAAATCCCAAATGTAAACCAGATGAGAAAACAATTGTCTGATGGTTAAATACAATGCAAAATTTCTATGCAAATGACAATAATATAAACTTCTTCTCATTAGAGTTGGCTGAAAAAAAAGTCTTTAAAACTAAATGAAACCATGTTCCCAAATTCAGGCTAATCCACCTCACAGTTCAAAATATTCAATTAATTTCTTTATTTTTTGTTTCTTTTTCCCTTTATTTCATCCCAATTTTTAAAAAGAAGTGGTTAATTATATCTGATAGCAATCATTTCTGATCCAGTTGTACCTGGAAATTTTTTCAAGAATGTATGATATTGTGATGAAATCAATCTGAGGTTATTAGATTATGAATTGGGAAGTTTGGATTTGCTTCTAGGAAGCACTTGAAGTTTGGGCTCCTTCTAGAGATATGCCTTTAGAGTAATATGTAGATGACACTGACACATAATGCAATCTCACAAAAATGAGATCTCTGCTGAGCCATCTGCTCCAGCCAGCCACATGGGCAGCAAGACATTTATGTCCCCATTGGTAGTTTTTGTTCCATGAAACTTTTACAAGCCAGTTGCTTGAGGTGACCAAAAATAAGCTTATGAGTCAAATCCACTGACATGGATACTTTTTCTGGAATGTTACTACTCTTCGTGCTCACAAATATTTGTCACAAGAAAGGTCTCATAATTCTGTTTTGACTATGTAAAGACTCTTATTTCTAATAGCAGGGATGCTTCCTATTCATGGTCTTTGATTAATACTTGAGAAGACTTCTGCAGTTGCTTTTGTCTGATTCATATGATTATGTAGGCATTGCCCATTGCCATTCAAGTTAATGATGGTAAGTGCTCTTTCTGTGAAAAATACTCATGTGGGAGCAAGGTCACTGTTTGAACACTGTAGTGTTTAGAAGACAGGGACATGCTGTAGCAAAAGGGAGATTCTTGAAGTGCTGGGTGATTGCTGTCTTCACTTCCTGTGACCTGGAAGAAGGATAGAGGATAAAAACCTCCAGTAGATGCATCTACTTGTGGGATATTTGCAAGAACAAGGACATATTATGAGCACTCCAGACATTCTGAGCTTGTGAGACAATGCAGCTGTGTAGTAAAACCTAGAATGTTAGCTCTAAAAAGATACAAGAGAGAAAACTGCAGATAGGAAATATGTCTGAACTTGCAAAAATAAATGAACAAAGAGATACCTACGTGACAAAAGAACCATGCAGGAGGAGGAACAGCAGTTCGCGCGAACAAGTAACTTTAGCCAATAATAGAATAATGCAAAATGCGTGAACACTAGGTAATAGCCAATAAACCCTTGATGCATGTGTGATACTGATGCTCTAAATGTATAAAACAACAAGCTTTGTAAGCAATAAATTTGCGTTAGCCTAGAATCATACTGGTCATTGTGCTGTGTCCAATTTCCTGCTAATTCCGCATCTACCTGTCTCCAATCTGAACGTGGGAGACTGGTAGAAAATAAGCACATACTGCTGGGATTCCTAATCTTTAATTTGATAGTGGGAACCTCAAAAAGTTTCAGAAAAATAGTATTGCTTATGGACTTGGGAATCCCAAGGACATAGCCTATTGTAGTTTATTAAACAGTGTCAGAGGCACTCTTGGGTAATTGTATTTTCAGAACTTGAACTACCACAATAGTCTTTGTCTCAGCTCTGAGTCAAGGTAAGAAGATTCCCAGAAATCTGGTAGTGGATATAGGTTATGGACCATTTCCAACATCCATTTTCATGCATCCAGCCTTGTTTGGACAGATACTAAAAGCATTTAGCAGTATGGAGACAATCAAATTCTGTCAGTTGGTCACAGGACTACCGAAGGAGCTCTGGCTATCTTGTTTATCAATACTGATATAAAAAAATTTACATTGTGTTTTCTAAAGCTGCCCATACTCACATTTCAAATGCAATCAATTTGCAAAAGAAAATAAATTCACTCCTGAAAAAGTGAAGTTATGATTTTGGTTAGCAAATTAGAAACAATTGCAAAAATCAATGTAATAATGTATATGCACTGTTATGTGCAAGTCTGTAATTAAAAAGGAAGTTTTCTCTTTTGGCTGATTTTGTGGTTTACCCTTTTCTATAATCTTAGTGCTTACTCATTGCTTGTCATGTTCTCTACAGATTAACTTACAGAATAATCTTCAGCCACTAAGGTTAGTGCTGTTTTTTAGGGATTAAGAAAAAGATTGTACATGCTGCTTCAAAGGAATGGAATTTTGGGCCCTGCATTTCAGATTAGTTTTTGTTGGAAATCTTTAAATTTTTTTTTCCCCATACATGCATGGAATTTCTCTTCACTATTTCTTATGATGAACTTTCATGTTTGGTTTTCTGTCTTTGAATTCCGTGCTGATCTCTCTGTCAAGGGAAGACAGGAGATACATGAGAAGATGAAACCTCTCAGACTGCATCCTGTGAGGGCCACATATGTGAGAAGGGATATTTGCCTGCAGTCACAGTCTGATGCATCATTGCACTGCATGCAGTTTCAGGATATTGAGGAATCTAATTCCTTTCTCTCTAGTCAAGGTGTTCCCTATTGTGTGGGGGTTGACCCTGGATAGATACCAGGTGCCCACCAAAGCCACTCTATCATTATCACTCCTCAACTTGACAAGGGACTGAAAACATAATGAAAAGCTCATGGATTAAGATAAGGACAGGCAAAGATCACCACCCATCAGTTACTATCATGGGCAAAATAGACTCAAGAAAAAAAAAATAATTTTTTTACAAATCAAATCAGAGTAGCAAAATGAGAAATAAAACCAAATCTTAAAAACACCTTTTCCCCACCCTTCCCTTCATCCCAGGCTCTACTCCGCTCCATATTCTTTATACCTCCTCCCCCAGCAAGAACAAGGGAGTGCAGAATGGGGATTGTGGTCTGTTCATCATAGGTTATCTCTGCCACTCATTCCTCTTCAGGAGGAGGATTCCTCACACTCTTCCCCTACTCTTGTATGGGGTCCCTCCCATGGGAGACAGGCCTCCGTGAACTTTTCTATGGGCTGCAGTTCTTCACAAACTGCTCCAGTGTGAGTCCCCCTTGGGGTCACAGGTCCTGCCTGCAAACCTGCTCCCGTACAGGCTTCCATGGGATCCCAGCCTCCTTTGGGCATCCACCTGCTCTGGCATGAGGTCCTTCAGGGGCTGTGGATGGATCTCTGCTCCACTGTCAACTTCCTCAGTCTGGAGGAGGACAGCCTACCTCACCATGGTCTTCACTATGGTCTGCAGAGGAATCTCATCGCTGGCACTTGGAGCATCTTCTCCCCCTCCTTCTTCCCTGACCCAAGTGTCTGCAGCTTTTTCTATCAAGTATTCTCACTCTTCCTTTCTCCTTCTGCAGTTGCCGTTGTGCAGGTGTCTTTCCCCCCTCCACAGATTCTTAACTATGTTATCCCAGAGGTGCTACCACTGTTCCTTATGGGTTTGGCCTTGGCCATCCACAAGTCCTGCTTGGGAAAGTTTCTAGCTGTTTCTCACAATCCACTCGTGTAACCCCTCCACTAATAAAACTTTACACACTTACACGAAAGGAAATTATGGAGAAATGGCTGCTGTTTTACCCAGAACACAGTCTATGGTGATCTAACAAGAGCTTGGTGCACAGGATTTCACTCAGTGGAAGTCATTCCTACTAAATCTCCTACTTGCTAATCTTGTACGGACACTTACGCTTACACGGGCTCTGCAGTAAAATCACTGCTAGCAAGATGGAGGGTCCCATGAATTTCTTTTATGAAAGAGGAGTCACAGGTTATATAGGCATCAGATGGTTTCTTTGTTGTTAAAAAACCCAACATAGTTCAATCTTAAATGCAGAACTGATGCCTGTAGTTTTTGGGACTTAATATTTAGCATCTTAAACTAAATTACTGCTACAGTATATCCATGATTTGATTTCAGTAAGCACTCACCAGTAAATATTACATTAAACCTCAGACCTTCAACCCACAAGTTTTGTGTGTCTGTGAGGAGAGAAATACCATGGATCAAAGCCATCTTTGCTGGTTTGCATCAGCAAAAATACTACCACACACTGCCAAAAATCTCCCAAACTATTTCAAGCTAATGTAAAAGCCTTTCCTGTTGAGAAAACAAGGTTGCAAAGTAGTTCTGTGAACTGGGTTAGACAGAACTGCTCTTCATTGGAACAACGACCCTGTCCAAGATTTTACTTGACTTGCATTCATCTTGAATAAAAATGTAGCAAAATCTAAATAGAAAAGTTAGTCTTTACTTAAAAGCAAATCTAGGAGCATCATTGCTCCTGATAGTGAGCTAAGAAAATGTTATCAATTTATCATGTCTTATGTTTTGCAGGGAAACTTCTGTTAAAGAAAATGCAGTACAACTTGTAACCTGAAAAGTAAATCAGAAATTATTAGAAGTCAGGAATAAAATATAGGGAACATTGAAAAGAGAGGTTTATGATTGAAGAGGGTTAGAAACTTCGTAGCTGAACCACAAAATTGTAAGAAAATTTCTTTTCAGACCTAAATATTTTAATGTAAGCAAACTGATTTTTTTTCCAGCTTTACCTTAAATAAAAACATCAAGTGACATCTGAAATACGTAGGATTGAATTTTCATTTTATTAAAGTTATAGCAAAACAAAATATGTTGACACATTAAGAACAGTCCTGGGCAGCTTGTTTTGGTTTTGCTGATCATCCTTATGTAATTTGTGAATATTTTGAGGCACATTCTGCTTCATTTTCATCACATTTATAATTAGCCAGATTTTCACCAAATTGATATTAAACAACCAGTAGATGGCAGAATGAGTTTATTGTTAAACTAAGCCCAGGTACCTCTGCTCATTTAGAGAATTAAAACCCTATAGAGAAAAATTATGTTTGGGTTATGGTCCATTGCAAGGCTCTGGCTGACTGTATGTGTCCATTTATATTGCAGTTTTCACCTTTTCCGCTGAATTATTGAAAGATAAAATAGTGACATATATATTGTTGGGCTTCAGTTTGAGGGGCTTTTGTTGTTGTTTTTTGTTGTTGTTTTTTTTTTTTTCAAGTACACCAGCATAAGAAGGACTTAAAAATGTTAGAGGGAACAATACTGACCCTCTGCAGCCCTAATGGAAATTTGCAAGAAAATCTCATTTTGCCTGACTTCCAGCCTTACCTCTAGCCACAATTCTTGTTGGCATATATTGATTGAATAGCCAGCCTCTGGAAGATGCCTTGGTACAGGGATCCTATTTCAAATAGAAAATGAAGAAGCTATAAAGTAGCCCTCTCTTGTGGGTGTTAGCCCTGGGGGTGTAGTATAGCATATGGGGTAGAAAGTCTAAATGCATATTCCTGTTCTCTCTGACATGATCTTCAGTCATGCTAAGCTGGGTTGGTCATGCTTTGTCTTGTGCTTCCACGTGAGTTTCCAACCTGTCTACAAGAAGCATCACCAGTTAAAAATATCAGTGAAATTGGTATAGCCTTTAATTAACACTTTGAAAATCTCCTGTGGTTTTTGCTATACCACTGACTGAGGCTGACCTAGTTAAATATTCTCAGTGGAGTACTAAGGAGAGAAAAGTCCTCTCTCTCTTTGTTATAACGTAA
Source organism: Formicarius rufipectus (assembly GCA_013399695.1). Classification (NCBI taxonomy): domain Eukaryota; kingdom Metazoa; phylum Chordata; class Aves; order Passeriformes; family Formicariidae; genus Formicarius; species Formicarius rufipectus. The sequence continues at coordinate 298,291 of VXAU01003283.1, read as the reverse complement.
ACTCTGAAGTTATCACATTAACACTGTCACATTTTTGTGCTCCAAGGAACAACAGCTAAACTTTTTTCTTGTGATCCCAGAAATTCTGCCTTAAAAATATAGGGTGCCACATCATTTAATCTTAGAAGAAGTGGGTTTATTCATTTATTTATTTGAGAGAGAAAAGCTATCACTAAGATATAGGATATTTTATAGGAGTTCTGTTATAGGAGCTTTCATTTTGTCATTCTTGAAATTTTGGGTTTTTTTCTTTACATTTACTTTAACTATAGCCTTCAAGGCTTGGTGAGGTGCCAAGGATGTAGAGATTAAAACCATGAGCTGGGTTGCAAATCAATGTTATTATTTTAAAGTAAAACTAGTTTACTAAGTATTAAGTTGAAGTTTATTTAAACCTAATGAGTGAAAATTACAATATGCAGTATGGTAGGGCCATGAAAAGACAGAAGGCAGATTATAATCTCATGAAGTAAAAAGAAACTGGTGCTATTCCAATATTAAATGATGTCAGAATCTGTCCCACTTTTCCTCCCCCATCTTCTGTTATGTTTTTGGGCTAGATTCACCAAGGACCTGCTTGGTTTTAATATTTAATATCTGAGCACTTAGTAAGGACTATAGCAACATAATAGAAACTAAATCAGAATTTATCTTCCTACAGAATTTAAATAGACTCTGACCATCCCCAGTGAGTTCAAAACAGACAGTATTAAGTCACCATGCTAGGCCTACCACACACTTGAGATTGCGTATATTAAAATTCTGATAAGTAGGAGCATCCTATAAACTGTATGGAATACCTCTCCATTCTTAAGATTCATAGCCATGCTGTACATCTTTTCCTGTAAAACATGATGAAGTGTAGTCAGGTTGTTCTGTTTTGCATAATAACTCAGTGTTTACAGTAGCAGTTGCTTAAAGTAAAATGCAGAAAGTATGTGGGCAGCAGGAAGAAGAACATGAGGATTTCACCTGTCATATACATTTGTTTTCTTCTTTCTTACCCATTTCTATTGCATTGAGCATTATTTCTTTTCCTTACAGTAAATTTCTTCAATAGTATATATAAGCTCTATGTCCCACCACTTTTCCCACTTAACCGGAAGAACTGCAGAATCAAAGAATTGTTTGGGTTGGAAGGAATGTTAAAGGCCATCTTGCTCCAACCCACCTACCAAGGACAGAGACATTATCCACAAGACCAGGTTGTTCAGAGTCCCATCCAACCTGACCTTGCACACTTACGGGTTAGGGCATCCATAATCGCTCTGGGCAACCTGCTCCAGTGTCTCACCGCTCTCACAGTAAACAATTTCTTACTGATACCCAGTCTAAACCCATCCTCTTCTAGTTTAAAGCCATTCCCACTTGTCTATCACTATATGCTCTTGTAAAAAGTCACTTTACAGCTTTCTTGTAGGCTCCTTTTATACACCCAAAGGCTACTAGAAGGTCTCTACAGATGCTTCTCTTCAGCTGAACAATCTTAACTCTCTCAGCAAGAAGGACTTGTCCTAGAGGCTAGGAAATAGAATCCAAATTCCTTTATATCTGCACATGCATTCATATAACACCATGATTACATATAACATTGTTGCATGAGCCAAGACTGTTTTGTCAAAAAGAAATTTGCAAAGACAAGAACATCTATCATGACTGGATGTTTTGCTTAGTCTGTTCCTGTGTGGGTACCAAGCCAATGCCAATAGGAGATCTGGGGTCTAGAAGGCATTTGCCACCACTGCATTAATAAATGAAACAAGCTGTGAAATGCTTTCAGTCATGTATGTGGACAGTTAGGCTGTTAATCCCTACCACAGCTGTGGCCTGGGAAAATTAGTGGTGCCCAGAAATACCCACACAGACAGCTCGGGAATGTGAGCATTTGAGGGGCCGATTCCAACATGCCACTTTCCTGCCTCCAAGGGGCTTTGGATCCTGGAAGGTTTATGAGCTTCAACTGTAGACTACTACAGTTATGAGCTGTAGGCAATTCTGTGTTGGTTTGCCAGAGCGTCTGGAAATCTTTTTGAGTGTTTTGAATTCCCTAGCCTAGAGCAAAACATGTTTCCTAGCTTTCAGCCAGGCCAGACCAAGAGGTGGGTCAGGGACCTCTTGGAGCTGTTGTCTTACTAGGCAGACACCTTTCATAAGGCTGTGTTTGTGGTGCCCCCATTGCCACAATTAGCAGCTAAGCAGGAATTTCAAGTGCCATGATTTTTGATAGAGTGTCCTAGGATTGTCCTAGGCTTAGCTCTGGATTTCCAATAAAATGACCCTAGCCTTCCTTCTCCTTCTGTTTTCCTTGACAGGAAAAGAAGTACGACAGAACAGGGGCTCAGAGAGTACAGCTAAACAGCCATAGGTGGTAAAGCTCAGGAGGCCTTGCTTTCCCTGGAGGAAACTTCGTTCATTGTCAGCAGATGGGAAGGGGAAATTGAGGGTGGGAGCAGGCTGCCAAAGGCTACTTTGATCTTGGCCTGTTTGTTTGCTTTCTGCTTCCTGGACCCCCATCCGAGAGGCTGGGACCATCAGTTGGGGAAGAAACACAACAGGATGGCCAGCAGCAGTCTGCAGACAAGACGGCAGCAGATGTTGATGATAGAAGTGGGTGGCATCATCTTAAGCCAAATCAGGGAAAACTTGAAAGGATAAGATCAGAGAATGAAACAGAGAGATAGGGAACTATGGTGAGACAGCAATGGTCCTTCACTTATGCTTTCCCCATAAGGGGAGACCTTTGGGAAGCTATGCAGCTGAACCTTTCATGAATTTTCTGAAAGTTACTCATTTGCAGTCTTTACACAGGACATGTTCAACTGTCTATAAGTGAGGATACCATAAGCTGATGGGGTATGGCCTTACAAGCCTTCAGTCAGCACAGGGCTGGTGGGTGCTAAGAAGAGTGCTCTTGAGACCTCACGTGCCTATGCGGTCGGCTCCACTGGGCATCAGCTCACTTCGTCCAAGTTTCAGGCTAAGCAGAAACCATGATAACTTGTTGAGATCTCTTTGATGGGACAGACCTACAACTTCTGAAAGATTTTCAGACATTCACAGTTTGTTTTTATGCTTTTCATATCTGAATAAAGGATAAAACCAAGAAAATCTGACATTGACAGGTAAGAAAGAAAAAATCTGGATTCATTCAGGTTATATAAAGATCCACTGTGGTACCACACAGCTCATCCAATAAAAGAGAAGGCAAATTAGCTACAGAATCAGTCACTCAGAATTTTCATTGAGTTTTTAATCTTGAAAAGAGTCATCCAGGTTGATCAAAGCACAGAATGTCAATCTGTATCTCATAGTAACAATGGAATACCCTGGTCTAAACTACTCATTTATGACTTGACAATAGACACCTTAATGCATGTTCTGGTGAATACTTGCTGGAAGCACAAGTCCCACATTTTTGGTCCACTTCAAAGTGACTGATAAATAATGACAGCTTTAACTGTAGTTTTCTGTTAACAGTTTATATTTTTCTCCAGAAATCGTAGTTCTTGTCATTCCAGTAATTCATATCTTTGTTACTCTGCTGACATAACCAGTACTAAAGGATAAAAGTAGGTAATACACAAAGTAATAAGAAAACGTGCAGTGTAAAAACATGGATCTCCTGTGAGTAGTGATAGTGAAGTGTTTCCTGCCAGGAATACATCCCCTGAGAGAAGTCAGGGGGATGTACATACAAACAAACAGCACTGACCAAATCACAGTGTACTTGCCCTTCTGTCAGTAACCCTGTATCAACTTCAGGAAGATGTGATGAATAGTGTGTCCCTGGAGAGACTTCTGGGCTTTAAGTGACAAAATCCCATATTTAATTCAACCAGAGGAAGGGAAGATGTATACATATGTCAGAAACACAAAGGAAGGCATAACGTTTGTCTGATACCTAGGCTACAGACAGTACGTGACTACATTACCCTGAACACTGCAAGAGGGCTTAAACCACGAAAGTAAAATGAAAACTTCTCCTGTTGTGTGGAACTCGCCTTTCTCCGAGGGGAAGCAAGAAAGAGGACACCAGGGGGCACTATTTCGTTTTGTTAAAAACCTGATTGCAAAGTCATGTCAAAATGGGGAATTATGAGGAATACTCATATTCTTTCCTTTTATTTTAATATTTCCAGCCTTCTTAGAGAGAGTTTTTCTACTTTAAGAGATAAATAACATTAAATGGCTCTTTTGCCCTATATGCAGATCCATAACACCTTAGTCATTAGCATATGTATAATTAAGCATTAGGACCAGTACTGCAATACTTCTCAAGGAAAACACTAGTGAGCAACTGGATGTTTGCACTGAAGCAACTCTTGCATTCATGCCTCAGAGGCGCTTGATTTGGACCTGAAGGTCCAGGCCACTCACCACAGTTTTCAGGCATTTGAGAAATAAGAAGTCCCTGTTTACAGCTCACTGTAAAATGATTAGATATAAGGCTGTTAGTAGGGCAATGAGATTGAGAACATCATATATGCACATACTGGAGCTATGCACGAGCTATACATTTATAACAATGTTTTTGTTTATGCTGTTTCTACATGTCAGTCAGGAATATAGGACTTTAAATTAATAGAAACTCTGGATACCACATATAGAAGCCTGATGGGGAACACTTAATTGTGTCTTCTGTTGTTCTGATGAATTCAGTGGGCAAAATGACACAATCTCTAGAATATGATGTTTGAGGCAAGGAAGAGCAGCTTTTAGGGGGAATTAACCTATTAGGAATTTCCTTGGTTTTTTTTGGTCATAAGGCCATTTATCATTATACAAACACAAAATACATATATCAATTGTGTCTTGTCAGCAGTGTATTTTGTTCATTATACAGAGACCTTACAGATCAGGTCTGTTGAAGAAAAAAAGATACTTACAAAATTTTAATGACTCTATTTTGGACACAGGTACAGGCAAATAAGATGCAAATGAACCTAAATAAGCTACTCAAAGTACATCAATAAATTTATTGATTGACCTTTAACTGTGACTTAATAGTTTTTAGCATTTGAAAAAAAAAAAAAAAAAAGAAAATTCTAGCATGGGTATTGGAGGTGAGCCAGGCAAAATCTACATCTACAAAATGAGTAATTGCATACACAAACAAGGTTTGTGGATTACAATTACCCATTTTGCATGGTCAGCTAGCATGAATGCATAGATTCAGCGAGGCCACAAGACTGATGTCTCCAAAGTCTGATGGAAAATTAAAGATGCGAACAAGTCTGAATGAACAAGAACCAGTGCAATCACCCTATAAAACTCAAACCATCTCAAATGGGAAAATAGATGATGGGAAAAGATAAAATCTAGTATTTTTGTTTTATATAAGCATTTCACAACAAAACAAAGCACAAACCCAAAACTTGTACTTTCTGTGTTTGACCAAGGGTAAAAGCAACAGAACAGTAGGGAGAAAATCTTGATTTTTAGAATAACTGGACTGAACAGACTCTACTTATAGGTTCAGATTGTTTAAAAAAAGAAAAAAAAGTCACAGTAAGTCCCTTCAGTTAGTCCTGCAAGCAAAGGATCAATTCGTTGGCTGTTCTTCTGATCTAAGCTTTAGAAGTTTCAGTGTGCCTCTTGCCACCACACTGCACTGAGTTTTATGTCTGATTAAAGATGCTGAGTGGATTCTATATTCCAGCTGTGTCCTTGAAATGACACACATGCCCTAATTCAGCATCTGGACCCTAGCATTTTCCTTAGTCTGTCCACAGAAGTCTGTCTGTCTGCATAATTTTTTGACCTCCAAATGTAAATTAATACTGTGGGCACCCTTAATAGCCTTCCTTTGCCTGTATTGTGACCTACCAACATGTCTGAAGAAGTGTTATATTTTTTGTCTACACAGACGTCAAGGAGGCCTTGCAGTTATATTATCTCATCTGTGGTTATTCAGCTGCAGAAAATCCCCTTTTGCATGATACAGTTGGAGCCAAATTTACCGCATTCCAATTAATGACCTCTGTTAGTATTAGTTTTCATGTGGTCCATTGCTTTTACCTGTGATGGGCGGTTTTTTTTGCATTCTGAGCCAAGCAGTTAGCCAAAGTTCAGGATCTTACAGGTTTAGGAAAAATCATAATGATGTTTATGTATAAACAAATTATACATAACCTTATTTCCCTAAACATAGTAAAAATTAAAAGCAGGTAGATTATTTTCTCAAAGTATGTAAGAAGTCACATAATATCAAAAGTTTTGCCAGATGTCCTGTGCTGAAGACTTCCTCTGTTTCCTCTCAGGATGATACGTTCAATTCCTTTGACACTGAATGGGGCTCTGCAACTGAAAGCCCCAAATTGGTTATTCAGACAGTCTCTTTAACCCTGCATCTGACTTGACCTGTTTTCTTTGTGCTAAACTTTCACCAGATCCATCAGGGTCTCTCTGCTAACAGTCTTTTATCTCAGTTGAATTGTGTGACTTCCTGTGTTCATTCAAAACAAAGACAATGGTAACTATGAATATTGTTCAGTGCAGCAATAAAAAAGCTCCCAATGAAATACCTCCTGTATTCCCTTTTTCAGACGTTTCTGAAGACGGAAAGGGGTATAGGAGGATACTGAAAGGGTGGATGCAGTTTAGAAGTTACCTCCTGGACAATTAAGATGGCCCGTTATGAGTCTGCTGCTTTTGTAAAGCTGTATATTGTCTTATTCTCTTTGTCCTGTAAGACCTTAGAATACCAAATGAAGTGGAAGAAGCTGATGTCTCATAAAATATACTCTCTTATCCTGTCTTATTCTCAGGGTGGTTATACTAGGCATTGCACAATTTCAAGCTTCTTCATTGTGGTAGCCACACGCTCTCTTGGTAGTGTATTTCATCCTGAGTTGACATTCCTGAGTGGAAAGTGGTTCTTTCTCCAAATTTTTCTACACTGTAGATATGGTCAGTGATGAAAGCAATGAGCAAGAAACAACATTCACTTCCCATTTTGGTTTGGTTTGGTTTGGTTTGGTTTGGTTTGGTTTTTTTCTTGTTGAAATCAACAGTATAGTTGTGTGTAGTGTTTTCACTTTTTTGGCTGCTCCTTTAGAAAATGCAATAATATTAATTTCACCATGCTGAAAAGCCAGGACAGAGCATATTTCCTGCACTGCATTACAAATTAGGCTCATGTTCTAGAAATACAAGTTTGAAGATCACTACCTCACAATATTTGCTGCTCTCTTCAGTGCTGTTAAAGACTGGTCTATCCACCTCTTTATAAAACTCACCCCTGTTCTGAAAGCCACAGCAATACTCAAGAAACAATCATATCCTGTAGTAGAGAGTTAAAGATTTATGAGATGCTTAGACCTTGTACCAGTCTTTTGCACAGGAGGAACATTTCATTCAGTATGAGATTTTTTTTACAGTAAACTTAGTTTTAATAACAGATTTTCAACATTGACTGAACGCTCCTGCTACACTTTAGCTATTAGTCTTCTTCAGAACAGAGTTAGGTCATCATTGCTTCATATACTAAAAGCAGATAACCACAATATTGCATGTCTGTTATAACTTCAGGGGACACTGTAGCATTGCTGTCAGTGGTGACCTTTTTCTGATTCCAATCTGAAATCAAGTACCTGCCTGAGACATGGGACTTCAAAGTGGTTCAGGGCTCATTTCTGCCCTGAGGGATGGATTAATTTTTGTTTGTTTGTTAAAGAGTAGTTGCTATGGTCACATCTGGATTTTCAATTCTTTTGAAGCTGAATTTCAGTGGGTGCAGTATCACACAATTTACTTACTCCAGTTTAGCCAAGCCAATTACTGTAGAAAGACCCCACTCTTTATTCCTATGCTACATTGCATGCCTTTGTGTTTTCACAACTGCAATAGATCTTCAAACGAGAAATCTTTTGTTTGTTAGATAGAATGACTGGCATGTGGCGGTACTGGTATTGGTGCTAAAACATGTTACATTAGAGATAAGAATTGTTTCCAGGTATGATAACAATTGAATCTTTCTCTGATGGTAAGGTAATCAGTTCATATTTACACAGGAAAAATCAGATACTGAAGCAGAATACTGAGTGAAATCTAACTTCCATCTGATGCTCATGGTTACTTGCTTTATTGACCCCATATGTTAAAATAAACATATGTTTTGGTTTTTTCCCATGTGGTAAGATTCTTATGATTGTTATTTCAATCATTAGTCATTTACTGTTTATTGTACTGATATAAAAGGTCATGAAAAATTAAGAATCTGAGAAAAAAATATTTTCAAAATACTTGGAAATTGGTCAAACTCTTCAAACTTCAGATAAGGTGTACAGAAATCTCTTGTTCTAACAAATGCACATTCAATGCCAAGAACTGAAAAAGCCCAGATTCTGTTGGTCTTTCTGCTTCACTCATTTATATATCATATAGAACATTTTTTCTTAAGAAGCAGTCTCCAATCATTCCAGTAGTTATTAAACAGCTGCCAAGTTTTGGCCTGAAATTTTTTGTGTCTGTATTATACTCATTTATCAAGCCATAATCCCTCCAGATGAAGTTATCAATAATTCAACTAAATATGTAATTACAAAATATACAATTGATCTGAAAATGTTGCAAGTTCCTTTCAAGACCTGAGTTCAAGTTTCTGGGTTTTTTTAATCTTAAAACAACTGAAATCTTATCTATTGCTACATATTTTATAATAGCATATAAAGAGAATCACAGAACCTCTTATTTCAGTGGTTATTTGTGCCCTAGGAAATACAAACCCCCAAATCCAAGCTCTGGAAGCCAAATAAAGGAGGAAATGAACTGATTATTTTGTTGGAAAAAGTAAGTTAAATCCAGTCACACCTATCCACTGGATAGCTAACCAAAAGATAGTTTTTTATATGTCTCTATGTGTTAAAAATATACTCTATCTACTATCAGATTTTAATTTATTAATCTTCATTTAATATGAGTATTGTGAATGGTAAAATCATGTGGATGCGTAGTCTGAAGGAACATTGAGAAATTACACAATCCAAAGCCCTGCTGTCTTGTGAGATCTTATGTATTATCAGCATAATGCTTTCTCATCTCTTATAAGGTTAATCCTCAAATGTGTCCATAAAGGGGGGCTGCATACAGCAAGTCAGGAGAGGTAGGAATTAGTAGAAACACATTAGAATGAGCTTCCTGTAGTCACTGATGTTTCCAACAAAGGAGGGACCAAAAGACAGGTTTCCCTAGTCCCTGCCCAGTTTTCCTACCACCAGATCGCTTTTCCTCTTTGTGCAGTTGAGACAGAAAATTTGAGATACAGCCTCTCACTACCTTGCTGAGTGTCATCAGATTCATATGAATATATGATACAGAAAGAGGAGGCCAGATTGTGATTCCCCAGTTCTGCCTGTCTTTAGTACAATATTTCTTGGGTCTTTAGCCAATTATCAGAATCAGATTTGATTACTTCTTCTACCTTGATAATACTACTAGTAGTACACATTGATCCACCAAACAGGGAAAAAAAATGCTGCACTGCCTCTGTTCACCGCTATAAAACATTCTGTATTTGCAGCGGTAGCCAAAGCTGAAAGCAAAAATAGAAATAAATCACACTGATAAGAATATAACACCTTCCTCTGTATCATTCTATGTCTGTGTCCTATTCATCATTTCTTGTTCTCTGCCAGATAAGTGGGCTTCTCTGTTCCAAGTCTTTCAGTTCAGGCTTGGTGAAAAGAAAGAATTTTTCCTAAGATTTTTTTATTACTGTAAATGAAAATATGATGCTAGGACGTTTATTTTCAGGTGTTTGGGGACAGAGTGACATCCAAGAACCAGTATTATAATGGAGGAATGTCATAGTCATCAGAGATCTTAGGATATCTTATGCATCAGAGAAATGGAAATTGCTTTGCTTGAAGATGGAAGGAAGGAGAGGTGCATTGCACAGTGAAAAAGAGCAGGTAGAAAGAAGTGAAGGCAGGAAAGTGACAGAACAGGAGGAAAATGTCCTGTTTTTGACTGGGATAATTAATTTTCCTCCTAGTAACTGGTATGGGACTGTGATATGGGTTTGTTCTGGAAGAAGGGTTGATAACACAACGATGTTTTAGTTATTGCTCAGCATGTAAAGCTGGTGGATGGAAGTTGGCAGTGGCTGCTGGTATTCAGGGACTGGCTGGGAATTGCTTGGTTGGCACCCCCTTTCACTTTGTTGTTTTATTTTCCTTTTTTATTTTTTTTAGTTTATTATTAAACTTTCTTTATCTCGACCCACAAGCTTTTACTCCTTTACCTTTCTGGGTCTCTACCCTATGCCACTGAGCAGGGGTGAGGGGTGTGTATGAGTGAGAGGCTGTGGAGTGTTTAGCTGCCTACTGGGGTTAAACAGCGACCAAAGGGTTTGGACAAAAAATCGAACACTGACAAACAACATTGTGCTTAGGAGATCATGATCCCTGCTCAAGTCTTAATATTTCCCTACCATCAAAATGCTCATGATACCTGGTGGCAAACCAGATGTTATTTCTCTTACTCTTTGGTGACAAATTTGCTAACTTCTGTGTCAATGGCTTAAATATAAGAAATGCTCTGAAAGTTATCTGAAAGTTTCCTCTGCTCAGAATTAATGTGGAAGTCAGTACAATGATAGAAATACCTTTTGATTTGACTATTTTTAATTTTTTAAAAACAAAATAAATTGGGGTACAGGAAAAACTTGCACCAGTGATGCATTATAGCCACATAATGAAGAAAAGCATCTTGAAATCTCCTTCTCAGAGTTGCAAGTTGTCTATATTACTAAGATGGACCCAGTTAAGGCAACTGATGTTGTGGGGAACAGTTTTAATCCTTGCCTCAACTAGGAGCACCCAATGCAATTTCAAAAATCAAAATAATCAGTGTTGGTCATCAATTAGGCACTGTATGCAAGTACCCCTATTAACGACTTACACATGAAGGCAAAGGCCTGTGCATTTTCAACAACAGCATATATCAACTGGAGCTCTCAGACAGAGAATGCTGTATTATACATTAAAAAATTTAGGTCCCAGATAACTCAAACTTAGTATCTGAAATTAACAAGTACTTTCAATCTTACTCTTTGCAAGTTTCATATGCTTGTATATGAAACAGGGACTATACATACCATGCCTCAGGGAAATTCTGAAGATACCCTAAATAGTATTTGTAAAGTAATTACATGTTTTAGAGTTATGAACACATAGAAAAGCCTAAAAGAACAGAAAAACATAGTGGGAAATAAAACTATCACTGAAATAGCTGCTAAGTAAATAAGAACTGTCTGTTCTTTGCTTTGGAAGGAAAAAAAAGCTGTGCAGTCACAAAATTAAAAATTATAATAGAAATATTGAATTTAATTGTGATGGTTTTCTCCAACTTGAATTCTTTTTTTTAACTATTCAATTTTATACTGATATTTGAACATCACTTTCCTGTTTCTAGCATAATAAAATGACCTTTAGTTTTCTTTGTACTATGAAATGCATGATTATGTCATATGGCAAAAGAATTTTACAGTCATTCATACTGGATCATGGGATTAATCACAGGAAGCCCAACTCTAAGTGAATTATATAGATTATATCAAATAAATGGAATTAAAACCTTTCCACTCTTCAATTAATGTACAGTACACTGCATAGACTGCTTTTAAATTCTTGAACAAATGTGGTAATTTCTAAGAAACTATTTTTCAATCCCCTCTTGCAAAACCTGGATTAGTTTTTCCTGTTTCGTCTAGTAAGACAGTAAACCTTAAGTGATGTGGTTTCAGGTTGAAGAATAATATGGGTAACTGGCATATGATCCAATGTACTGCCTGGATGAGAGCACCCAAAACTTCACCTTAATTATAAAGGCATCCTTAGGAGGAACACACCCAAATATGTTGCTAGGAATTTGATCAAAATGCCGCACATCTCATCCTGCAGTGAGTCAGAACAGTCTCTGGTTGTTTCTCTACTTTGCTACGTACTTACTACGGGTAAGTATACATACAAGGCATAGTATACCCTCCACAGGGGTTTAGGAACAAGAATTCAACAACCAGGTTCTGAAGCAGATATGCTTAGGAAAAACAGTGATATGCCTTCTAAGAGTCACAGTGATTTTACCCCACCTCTAGCCCAGCTGCTCCCTCAGCCTTGTCAGCCCCTGCAGCAGATTAGCAGGCCTCCCAAACTCCTCATGGTTCGCCCTACAGCACAATAACCAAGCACAACTAAATTCATTCCAGTAATTCATGCTCCCAGGTGCCCTAAGATTATTCTGAATCAAGCGAGCCATTGTTATCCTTGGAAAACAATGGGTGGAGTTCAGGCTACAAAATTAAACCAGTTCAAAAATAGTTGACAGCACCTGGGTTAGCTGGGGCAGAACTAAGCAGAACTCAGCTTCACAGGCAAACAAGAACTAATTTCCTTTTCTGTCTAGTCAGAACTAGGGGATAACAAAGTATTTTGACACAACATGAGGACTGTCATTCTGTCACCTGCAACTCAGGAATGCTGCAAGGCTCAGATTGGTGCCTGCTTTGCCCCTTCTCACTGTCTCTCTGAATTCTCAGGTTTACAGTTACCATCATCAGGGTATTAAAGCTCTGCAGGCATCATCTACATCTGTCTGCACCTGGCAAATCCTGTATTCTCCCCCTCATATAAATCCTACTGCTGAAAAGTTGGTTTATACATTCCAACCACTCAGGGTTAACCTTGCAGTCTTAAAAAACTCTTGGCTCATAAGCTGTATAAAGGGGAAATTAAAAAGGAGAGGGAGGGAAACAGACAACAATTAAACATACTAAAATTAATTAGTTTTTGGTTTTAGTTTTAGTTTTTGTTTTTGTTTTTTTTTTAAATGTGCTGGTGATCTGAAGAGAAACATGCCTGTTTCTAAACCCTTTCAGAACTTCCATATGAGTTACATTTTTCAATTTCTCTGCTTTCTATCTTGTGGTCATTTTGGTCTTGAGTGAAGCCCCAGAGATAGACCAGTTTATTCCAGATAAGCATCCATAAGATTACTTACTTATCTGAACCTTGTCCAGAGCTTTTGTTTGAGAAATCAAACCATAAATCAACTTCCTTGTGGTATTCCTAGGAATTATTTATTGTTGGCTAGACTGGAGACGCTGTAAGACAGTCTTTCTTGTGGTATTTTAGGACTTCAGATTATAGCAAGATTACTGCAAGCTCCCCAAACAGATATGGACACACACACAAAATAAACAAAGAGGACCTACCACAAATCCCAAAGTGCTGTGCTACTTGTGAAATGCTCACTATCAGAAAGAGGGAGCTAAATTCAACTCTCTCCTGGTGTAAGCCAGGAATAATGCTCCCACCTTCAGTGGATCTATTCTGAATCTTCAATAATGAAACTAACATGATATAGTAGTAAAAAGTCTTCATCTGAAAAATTAGGTTGTCCCATCTTCTCTGCAATTGTAATTGGCTGATGGAAGCTACACGGCAACATAAAACTAAGTTTGTTTTCATTTAAAGAAGAAAAACCCTGAATTCAGAAGATACCACCTCCTGCATCCCAAAACAGTCTCCAATTCATCTACACAGACTTTGGGGTCAATAGAAGTCAAAGATTATGCTAAAATGCAAGTTTTTTTCCAAGATAATTGCATGCTATCCTAGATTGAAACATTACCACTGCCAACACCCCAAGCATGAGAAGAGCATTTCCCCACAGAGTGTTTGACTGGAAGACTGTTTTCCTTTAGTGGCGTGAGTTGATTTGTAGCGGCTTGCACTGTGCATGTTTTAAGTGTCCACAAAATTCTCTAGCTGATTAAACTGTATTTATTAGGGTGGGGTAATCTGAAAATATTTTCTTTCTGCTGTGGAAGGTGGAAATCCAGTGTTTGTGCAGACTCTCCAAAGCCTGCCTTTTTTTTTTTTTTTTTTTTTCCTAGCTTTGGCCTCCAAATGGTGTTTACAGAAAAAGTAGTAGTAGACATAAAGAATTAAGAAGTTCCTTTGTTCAACTTACTTACCAGATTTCAAGTTTAAGATCATAAGCTTACAGACCTGGAACTGAGTGGACTGTTCAGAGATGATCGAATTCTTGTAAAAAGCAAAAGCGACAGGGAATTCAGTTCAGATGGGAATAGTAGGAAGCCAGTTAATCCTGTCAACAGCCTTGTCACATCCTAGCCATGGTCAACTGGTTCTGCTTCAGAAAAAGTGCACTAGGATGGTCAGGAACACCCAGAGAAGAGTCATGGATCATGCTGCACAATTCTCTCAACAACTGTACTAACTAAAGGATGCTTGAGTACTGGCTTGTGTAATTAGAAAATGAAGGCAGGAAAAAGAAACAATGTTGATCTTACGAAACACCCAGAAGGAGCAGAGACGTGGGAAGATCCAGGAGGGTGGGAAGACAAATATAAAAGCTTTGGATTTGACTTCCTCTGAGTGCTGATCTACTCCTTGGGCAAGGGGAGAGCTCGCTCAGATACCAGCAAGGGTATGTAGCAGGGAAGTGGGTTTGTGGCTAAGGACCTCTAAGCTGACAACATGAGATTGCTGGACTCATTGACTGTCTCTTATGCGACAAGAAGGACCTCAAGTATGGAAATTTTCTTCAAAGAAAGCAGGAGATGCAGATCTGTGTGAACTTCATAGGGAGAGGAAGAGATGAAGAAAGAAAAGGAAACAATAACTGAAGGATAGCCTGAAATGGGACAAACCTTCTTCATTCTGTTAACTGAATTTATGGGCCTTGCATAATACAGCCAAATTAAGTTCTCCTTCGAAAGCTAGTAAGTTAGAATAAATGCCTCACCTTCTCAGATCAGCTGAAAACTTCCAACTGCAAATTTCAGGCAAACTCATATGAAGTTCTTGAGCTGAATCACAGAAGACTTAAAAGTTATTGGAATCAGTAGCTCCCTAGAGTGGTGCAGGAATGTCTCTTAATATGAGCATTAAATTCCCCTGTGAAGACAAAGGATGAATTTCAACCAGTTAAATGATGATGTCTGTAATCTGGATACCTCCATCATAACTAGTAACTCCATACTCCCACTACAGTCAACAATGTCCTGGTCAGTTAAGTTCAGTCCTGATTCATCTAAACCTCAGATGGATATTTTAAAGGTCCCTGATGAATCACACCCTTGAAATACCCATTTCTTTCCATTAGGTGGAAAGAGAATTGAGGTTGACTAACTCATAGAAGAACTACACCCAAAAAGTTGAGTAAAAACGTTAGGAAGAAAAGAGAGAAGGATAAGGAAAATGAAAGCTGGAACTGCAAGGTCCCCTCTAAGTGTCAGTGATGCACCTAATGAAGACCAGAACCCCAAGTTTTATTGCCATAAGAAGGCAAGTTCTGTTGTGGATGGAGATGAGCAGGGAGTTCCCACAATAATTCAATTCCCACAACTAAAATTGGAATTTGGCCTGTTGCATCAAAGTTTGTCAGCATGACACTTCAAAATCCTTTAGTTTAATACTCTATTCAGTGCTGGTTTTGCCAGTTGCTGTGCTGTTTTATCTTCACAAATCCATATGTTTCACTTTTCCAAACATAAATATCTTCAGTTGTTAAATCTCAAGGAATCCAAGTTCAATTACAAGACAGGCAGACTCCCAAAAAATTAAAAAGAAGAAAATTGCACAAATGTCTTACCTTTGAAAATACCTAAGGTTTTTCCAGAAGCAGTAAGCTGGTGAGGAAATAGAACAACTGGTGATTGTCTGTTTTGTTATACAACCCTGGGAAAAATATTTACAGGAATGGGAATTTGAAACCAAGTGGGCTTCACTGACTTGAATAAAAATACCCAGAATATTCCACTGCATCCCCTTGTGGTGCCATTACATTAAGGACTTTCTTTTTCAAATGTTAGTGAAAATTTTTGGTGGTTTACTAAGCAAACACATTTAGAAAATGGTGGATATGAAAATATTCTTAGCTTTATGAAAAATTGAAATATAACAGTCCTCAGATTGAAAAGCCAGCCTCAGTCCATTAACACTTCCCTTACAGAAAGTCCTTCCTCAATCATTTGGAAAGGTTATCTGTTCTTTGCATAAAAGACCCCTGTAAACCAATCAGGATGTTGAAGTGAACTTTATTGATGAGAAAGTGCTTTTGGAGGACAAAAATTTGCCTCACTCTGTTTAATCTCAGAATTACTTAAAGGAGGCAATGTAGTGTTGCACCTCTTCCATTATCCATCAGGGTAGTGAATGTGCTTCCCTTCAAAAGGAAGGCTTTGTGGATAAGGAAAATGAGTGCCCAGCCTCCAGTGACATGAAGGTTGCCAAAAAGGTTACTCATATGTTAATGAACAAAGTCAACTTTGGGTAAGTCTCTTCTGCATAGTTGTGTATTTTTTTTAGTATTAACATGGCCTTTAGTCATTATTCAGCCACAATATTTAATGAAGACAACGCACCTTTTGCTGAACTGAGCTGAACTTACTTTTTGCTATAGAATAAACTCCAAAAGTAATTAATAAATATATTGACACCTTAACTGTATTATTTTACTCATTCTATGGCACATGACATTTATAGAAAAGAAGCTAAAACATGGTCAGGACCGATCATCAAACAAAGAAATTCTAACTTTGAGACAAGAGGTGCCCCCAGGAATCTGGGTAGTTTTTCCTCTCCTCATGCAAATACAACCCCTGAGTTCCCATTTTTTGTCAGTGGTGTTCTTATTTCTACCATATAGCCCCTTCAAACATTAAATACAATTGAGCTAGACATTCCCCATGAGTCTTAACTAATCAGAAAGAGAAGGTGGCAATATACAATTTCTTTTCCTTTCTGTCAGCTGACAAACAGGGAATTTATTCAGATACATTTATTGTGTACAGAAGACTGAGTGATGCTCATTTGCCTTATGAATTCTGTCTCCTGGAAGTTAAGATTTATCATAGATTGTTAAATCTGTATTATTTGAGACAGCTTCAATTTAATAGTTATCTTTACATTTTAGTATATGTTGTCTGTGAGCCAGAATGTAAATATAACAAAAAATATATGCACTATCTGTGATTGTTTTATTAAGAAGAATTAGGATTGGGTTTTTTTGATAGATTTTCTAGATTTCTATTTTTATGAGGATGGTTAATGTTGCTATCAGTCCTTTCACCTGCGGATCTGCAAAGGCTCACCCATTTTTGCCTTATAAGCCAGAAAGTGTGCAGGAGGAACTTTGCGGGACAAAGCAGCATGTCCATCCTGTAGATGAGGTTGACATCCTTAGAAAGAATCAGAGCAACTTGAGTTTTATCTAAGAACTGAGAAGTCCTGCACTGAAACTGATATAGCCCATATTACAATGTGCAAAGAACTGCTCTATCTGTGTATAAATGAAGGAAGGCCTAGAGGTGGTTTTATTCGAAATGTGCTTTTGGTTAAGTTCGGGAAACTGTTTGGTGCCAGTGAAGTGCCTGTTGAGTCAGTAGTGGAGGACCTTCCTTCTACATGTCTCCTCTGCACAAATACCAGAAACAAAAATAAACACACAATTCAAAATTCCATATATCTCCTGTTTTGTAGTGTCTCTTCAGACAGCTCACAAGACTGAAATACATAAAGTGCGTGTGGGCCAGGAGTGGGCTATCCATTTTTCCTTCCCTCAGGGGGGAGTGGCAACCACTGTTTCTTGGCACTCACTCAGCCCTCCTGCTTTGGCATAATCACGAGCTGGAAATGTACCGTGACTAAGTCTCTTTTATACCAAATCCAAACATTCTTGTCAACGCCAGGATTCAATTTGCATTTTCAATGCCAAAGGTCGGCAGCCTAACTCTACCCTCTGTGTAGTAAGTCAACCCCAGAGATGAAGGGAAAAACTTATTCAGTTTAATTTAGATTACCAGGGGACAATTCTGAGACTTACTACATAAATTATAATAAAAAAAATACAGAATATGGAGAAAATGGTCATTTTGTTTGTTTTTTGAAAAAAGATCTGTTGTGTCAGCAACAGTCTGAAAAAGTGATTTTTACCTTCAGACATAACTGAGCTGTTTCTCAGCTGTTTCTAAATGAAAATCCTACAGTTACCCCCACACACCTCTACCTCCAGTCACAAGCGAGTGTTGCAGCCATTGTAAGATGGAAGAATTCAAAACAAAGAAAGTAAGGAATCAGATTGTTAGCAGAGTCATGGACGTATTTCCTCAGACATGTTAAGTCAAATTACGAATATTTACAAAATTCTAAGAAACCAGGCTGTCAGAGAGCTGGGAGTTCCTTGATTGTATTACTTCCAAGCTCAACTCTATACTCTGTTTCATTCTTGGCTGACTTTTTACCACTCTCCGTATTATTTATCTGTCCTTCGGATGCACTGTATGCTTTCTTGCTCTCTCCTCATACAGGCTATCTTTGTTCCTGAATTTACCCTGTGGATCATCTCTGGAGGAAGCATGACTTACCACAACTTTGCTAACATCTTATGCACTTGGAGCTTTTTTTTTCCCATAGGCAAGCATCCTTTTTTCTCATTTAGTCATACTCTTTGCTGTCATGGTCTGACATTCATTTCGCCCTGTTCAGTATTTTGACAGTTTGTTTAAAGGCCATGTTGACATTTTCTAGAAAAACTCTCTGTCCTTTATTCTTTTTTCCCCTTCTCTCTGTTAATCATGTGAAATCCCAAGCATTTCAGATTTCTATCAGCTCTGCTGATTTCCTTTATTCGTTCATTTTTCCTTCATTTTACAATTTCTTTCCTTTAACATGTAAGTGTGATTCCCTCAACACCCAAGTAATACTCCTTGAATACTCCTTGTGTCCTTGAACAGGCAAGCTAAATACTTGAATATTGTCTTACTTTCTGATTTTTATTTTTATTTTTTTCTTTTTGTGCAGACTTCATGTTGTCTCTGGCCTCTTTACCTTTCCACTGCTCTTTAATGTAGATTTCAGGTGATTTTACTTCATCTGTTGGCTACTGCTGTGATGTGGTGTCAAGGTATTATCTTGTTTAATACAGAACAAGGCCATAAGGATGCTAAGGATGAAATGCTAGAAATATGTGTTCCAGAAGGGACAAAATTATGTGGATGTGCATGCCCGTGAATCACTGCAATACAATTTAGCATGACTATACAGATTAAATGGGCAGGTTAAAAGAGGCAACTGTACCTTTCCAGTGGGGCAGTATTGCTGCAGCATTCAGGTGTATTTAGAGCCCTGCAAAGTCTCTAGTCAGGCATTGTTTTCTTCTGCAAGAGGGATGCTAAGGGTGTACATCATCAGCCAGATGAACGGCAGTGGGAGGTTTGAAACTAAATTGATATTATCTGTTTGATGTTGTATTAAGACTGTCTTGTTAGAGAGTGGTAGAGGTGCTAGGCAGGAATGGTACCCCACTGAGAGGCAATTTTTTCCACTCCCTTCCACTGGTGGAACAAATGAGCACCTACCCCTCCATTCCACTGAATGTGGTAACATAGATCAGAGTTGAACAGTTCATTCTGTTCCATCTCATGCTTTTCTCATCCACTCACCCAGGGAGGGAAGATTTAGTGATGAACTTCCTTACTGACCACTTTGTTTTTCATTAGAGAAGTTTAGGTGAGTTGAAAGGAGAATTGGCTATGAAATTAACTGGAAATTTGGCTAAATTTTGTAAATTGTATTTCATCGGAATAAAGAGAGGCAGTGGATCAGTGCTGTGTGTTTTGAGACTTACTTTTCTGACTTGGCCCTTTTAAAATTGGAATTGACACTTACTGCAAATGTGTTACAAGAGCTAAGACTCCACATGTCAAACATAAGGTCTGCTCTGCTTGTGGTTCAGCAAACTGTGCCATTTTCAGCTGTGTTTACAAGTTGACTCTACAACTAGACTCTGCTTTAATACTATATTTTCTTATAACATTGCATTTTTATAGGAATTTAAAAAAATAAATCAAGAATGAGAAGAGAGAAAAAAGGAATATTGGCAGTGAGCAACCTAAGGATGATCAAAAGGTCCTTATTTTGAATGTCTCTAGAATTGCGTATTTTGGTGGCTGCTGCCTGCAGTAGGCACAGGTAAGAGCACAGGAACCTGCCATGGCCCCAGTAGTGTAATGCAGTCCTCCGTTCTGTCTGTGATAGTGACCAGCATCAGCAGGAAGGTGTGGAAAGCTTTCCTGAAGCTATATAGTTTCAACAAGGATTGAGCCTGGAATTGTGAGGCTTAACGTTTCATCCACATTTTTTAACTTTGATTCTGTTTTTTTAAGTTATTCTTATGGTTCATGTAAACACCCAAGCTGACTAAAACAAAACCTTGCTTCAACTAAATTACATTGATTTTTGTCTCTTAAACAAAACCAGCATTCCATTATAGAGTTTATGGACCAGAAATACAGAGGTTTCTGTTTAAGTTTTTTCGGGGCAGATGACAGAGAGATACTGGTTCTTTGTAAAAATTCTGCTCTGTTTTAACAGTATAACCCTTGTCAGATCAGAACCAGTTATTACACTTCTCTTTATTGCAGAGAGTGAACTTTAACTCTTAATAAAGTTGCTTTAGGTACCAGGGCTAAATAATCTCAGAAAATAACATTTCAGACCTCCAGGAGATGTGCAGAGCTTTCTGAGGGATCAGTTGTTTTAACATATGGAAGTTCTGCGGCTCAACATGTGTTTGTTGGACCAGTGTCAAGTGCAGACCTCAGTGAAATTGCTAACTCAAAATCTTCCTCAGATGTTGTCAGTCTTGCTGATGTGGCAGTTGTAGCTTGTTGGCTTGATGCCATGGTGCAGGTTTCCAAACTGAACATCTTTTGCTGGCTGATGTGAATGCACAGATTCCTGAGTGTTTCTCCTTAATCTTCTCATGGTTTCATATCTGCCGTTCTCCTGGGTGTGCTCACTGTCACCTTGATGTCTTGTCTGATGTAAATGCGGCAATTTTGCAATCTAATTCTTCAAATTCAGAATCTTACTCTGTGCAGACTTTTTTCTCTGCCCCCTTCCCCATCTTTCCCCCACCCCCAGGTTAACTAATCAGAAAGAAGGGAAGTTCTTGTCTTTCCTCCAAACACATTTCTTATGCCTTTTCTTTCGTCACTGTTGATGACTCTTCCATCTTTCCAGACACTCAGATTGACAACCATGAAACTACTTTTCTATCCTCACTTCCTAATATTCAGATCCCCATCCAATTTTGTCTCCTTTGCTCTATAATCTTCTAAATCTGCCTATTTTTCTTCTGTGTCACTCATCATTTTGCTCTCATGTCCTACTTCTGCTTCCTTTGTGTGCATTCCCTGGCACTCAGCTTCCCCAATGCAACCCACTCAATACTCATAAGCTGAAATACTTCCTTCTTCCTCTGCTGAAGCAGTGTTGCTCTCTTGCTTTAAGTTCTTTTTCTCCCTCCCGCTTTCTGCATCCAGTTTAAAAGCACTGTCGGAAGTTTTGTTTTTGCTGTACCCTCCTGTCTCGGATTCTGTCATGATTATTTGCCCTTCTTACTCCTCTGGTTTCACTGCTGTGTTCCCTTCCCATTCTTGCATGTAGAATTTGGGTCATGTTTCTCCAGTGTACAAACTACCCATTTTTTTCACTTAAATCTTTGCTGATATATCACCTTTGCTGTTTTGTTTTTTTTTTTTTTGTTTTTCCCCATAACTTTCTCCTAGTGTGCTGCTTACTGTTCCCCACTTCTCCATATCAAAACTAATGGTGTGATTAGATGACCTCAAAGTTTAAGCTTAGAGCTTGCTATCATTCAGTTCTGTTTATCTCTGCTATTATTTTTTCAGTTTAAATTGTTTTCTCTTTCTCTGAAGTGGATATTCTGGTACAAGAACTCAGTTTTATCAGTTAATGGATGTTGGGTACTCATGTGGCTAATTTCCAGTCAGAATCATTACAAACACCCCCAAAATTATTAGTGAGATGGCAAGAACATTAAATATTTCTCTTTATCCTTCTGGTGTGGGGGACCACGGTATCCAGAGTGACCCTTCTCCAGGTTTCTAAGTGCATCCTTTGTTGAAAATATAGACAGAAATTTGGCAAGCACCTTTCCACAAGGCTTGGGAAGAAGGTTTCTGAAAACATCACTGATGTAGAAGTTGCACACCTAGTATGTATAAGTTTTTTTGGGGCAGATGTCTTGAGAGAAAATACAGTGAATGCTTAGTATTCACTTCTTTTACCTTTTGCCTTTAGCAGCAATTTCTTAATAATAAATGCAGATGCTTTTCCTTTCAAAAACACACAGCATCAGGTGTGTACACTTTAAATTTACACAATTTAGGGAAAATAACCAGTATTAAGTATTTTCTACTGATTAACTTGTACAGCTATTTGAGAACCTTATCACCATGTTGGCTTTACTTGACAACAGAACTCTGTCTGTATGAGAAATTAAATTAAAGAATACACTCAGCAATGTAAGTTACTCCCACACAGCTGTAGCAAATATAATTGTTAGCAGCAGCAGCTACAGCCTTTGGAGCCCAAATGAATTTATGACTGATGTGATCTGTTTGTTTTAATTAGAAAAGTTGCTAGTGATAGGAGTATTACTTTGGAACATGCTTGTCAAACAGAACTTCTTCTCTGTAGTTATTTTCATTAAGATATCTACTTTTCAAGCCAATAAAACTCCTGCCAGTCTAAAGAGGAAACATTATAGTCTGTGGAGAAGTACTGTTTTGCCTTCCAAGCATCTAGCTACATGATATGATATATACATACATACACATTTATTTAAACATCAGTCTCTTCTGCAAACAATTCACTTTGGCTGCAGTCCAGAAATCTTTTGAGGCAACTTTATACATGGCTTCAAGAATTAGTGGGTTTTGCTTGTGTTTCACTCTGTGTCTTTCATGGGTAAATCTAACACTCTGGCCTCAGAGCTTTTGACTCACAGGCCCAACCAGGATTTTCACTTTAGAATATATATTTAGTGTTCTTTAATACCTCGAGATAGCATCAAGAGAATAAGCCACAGACTTGTTCCCAAGAAGTCTTTTTTAGTAAAAATTTAGGAGAGAGAATATGGGAACTTGGCAAAAGTTCAAAAGGGCACCACACAAGCTAGACAAAATGTTCTACCACAATACTGATGCAGCACCTACTATCCCACAACACTCGAGTCAAAATCCAATCCCTTCACAATACCTAAGTAAAAATCCAATCCCTCCGTCTCCAAACCACCCAAAGAACCAAGAAGGAAGCAAAGAAAGAGAAGCAGAGGGAGCAAGAAGAGAGGAGAAAGAAGGGGAGATAGATAACACAACTACCACTCAGACTTTGTGGAAGATCAGCTCTCACATCTCCAAAAAACAGGGCTGTGACACGTGGCACCCCTATACCTCTGATTTGATCTGCTCTGGTCCCTGTGGTCAAACCTCCCCAAGCAGGGCCTCTGACCCACCAGCCACTCTGGGGTCCCAGGCCAGGGTGAAGGGCAGTGTTCCCACTGTGCCTGACAATCCAAGCCTAGGTCAGGGACTCCAGGAGATGTGGTTTATTATAGTTTTCCTGGGCTGTTTGTGACTGGCGGCTGCTCTGGAGCTTCTCTGTGTGGGCTTCAGAGGCTTCCATGAGGGATATAACACTACCCCACTTCCATGAAGTTTGAAGCATCCCTTCCCTCTCCACACACATACGCACTCCCCACAAGATGTTTTTGACCCCATAATCACAGATTTGATGTCTAACAGTAATGCACAAGGATAAGGGCTAAAATTCTTAAGTTTTTAACCATACTAATTAGAGCTAAGAAAATCAACCTCATCTGAGGCACTGTCTACTTTGAACTTGAACATAATGCTAAATATTTTTCAGAAGTGATTTCTTAATATTCATGATGTGACTATTAGCTGAGACTGATGAACATTGTGTCCTCTGACTTCAGTTGCAAGTACAATGCCTATGCTTTGTTTGTGTTCAGAGCCAGCATGAACAGATCTTGTAATCGTCTCGTTTCAAAAACTTCCATGAAGCAGAAAAATTAAGCCTGCTTTATTAATGACAAGCCTCCTTGGATACAACTACCATATGATAGAAAGACCAAAATGTGTCCTTTTCCCAATAAATATTAGTTCTACTGTACTTCATATTCTGCCCCAACACAATAAAAGTCTAACATTCCAGTTTAATTTTCCATACATGTCTCAAAGTATGTCTAAGATAACATGCATATATGTATGTTAGAGAGAAAAATAAATTTCCACAACCTTGTAGGATGAAGGGAGTTCTGAAACAGTGACTGTAATGAAAAAAATTAATGCAGATATATATTCTTTTCTTAGACTATTTTAGATTAAATTCTATGGTTCCACAATGAAAATAGGAAGCAAGATAAAAATAAGAGAGTTGTTATTTGCCTTATAAAAACACTTTCTGAAGGAATAAACTCCTTGAAACCTTAATGTTTACATCACCACAGTTTAAAGAAAAACATCTTTAAGGCACTTGGCTTCAAAGATTAATCCTGTGTGTGGGAATAGAAACTCTAGCAATGGGACCACTTTGTATGATTTGTAAGGCAGACTTGCCAAGTTTATGTTCCCTATGCAATGATGAGGGCCAAAGCCTATACTGGTGCCAGCCAGCACAGCTCCACTGCTTACAGACATACCTAATGAAAATGAGCCAAGCTTGTGTCTCAGAGTTCCTGGAATAGCCACTTCTATACTTAACTGTTAGAGTAGAGTATTCCAATGAGACGTTTGCCAGACTGGTACAACTAAACCCTGTCTCTCTCTCTGATGAAGTTTACTGCAACATGTATGTTATGTATTGGTGTTGACATGGGTGTTCTCATTTATAAACATAGATTTATTTAAAGTCACTGGTCTGGAGGAATGTAGTGC
The DNA here is from genome assembly GCA_013399695.1 of Formicarius rufipectus. Classification (NCBI taxonomy): domain Eukaryota; kingdom Metazoa; phylum Chordata; class Aves; order Passeriformes; family Formicariidae; genus Formicarius; species Formicarius rufipectus. Next base: position 273,495 of record VXAU01003283.1, on the reverse strand, counting down.
ATATTTCCAGGAAAGATCATAATATTCACTGGCATATGCATGCAGCTATATGCCAAAAAAA
>VXAU01003283.1:220805-273419 GCA_013399695.1 Formicarius rufipectus | reverse complement strand
AAAAAAAAAAAAAAGAAAAGGCAAATATCAGGTAACTGCACAAGGTTATGTTATGGCACCAACAAATGAAGGCCAAATCTAAGGTAATACCCTATCCATAGGCTTTGTCCCATATGTACTGCTGTCTTTTTTGCTTTGATCCATAAATTTTGCAGTTAATTTGTAGAATCAGTTTCACATAGGACAAGCCCCTATTCCCCTTGTTTGAAGGGCAAGAGGAATTCAGAGATTTCCAGGACAGAACTGAGATATTTTCATCATGTCTGTGCTGCTCAATGACTGCTTTTAGAGTCTTTCAGGATGAAAGACATGATAGCCTTATATGTGTATAATATTAAGGATATGGTCCAGTGAAGCAGGCATGCATCGAGCATCAATCTACCAATCAGTGTGTTCTCAAGGGATTTTCCACACACAAGCTGGTCAGGACATATTTTTATTGAACATATCTTCCCTTTAAAATGCTGATTTCTTGAAACTGTAACTTTTAGCAAGACACCTAATTTATTCAAAATTTTTTGTACTAAGAAGTCTCAGGTCTAGAATGAAATTCTGGTGAGGTAAGCAGAGAGAGTATGCTGTGTTACATGCTACAAAGTGGTTTGGAGTTCTCAGGATGCTGGTGGTGAGGCTTCAGAAGCTTAGGATAACAGCTTTTCATTATTAGGCTTCTGTATTTTACTGAGTTTCAGAGATAAAAAATGAGGATTTTAAGGTATCTCAGATTCTTTCTAGCACAAAATGAAAACAAATCCTGAAACTTAGTATGCCTGTGCATGTTTGTATATATGCCCTATAAGCGCATGTATTGGAATTCTTATTTCCCAGCCATTGCTATCACACAGTTGATGTATGGTGCTGGCTTAATATTAATTTTTCTGAGGTTAATATTTTCTATGAATCCATCAACAGAGGCCCATCTAGCTGCTGAATGTTCTGGCACTTACAGACTCTGTGAGGCAGCTGTGATCTGCTTTCTGTTTTCTGCCAGACAAAGATAATTTTTACAAATTCCTAGACAGTAGTGTCTTGTGAAGACAAAAAAAATACACATGTAAACTGAAGTCCATATTCTCAACTGGGGAAAATGTATCACTGACTTCAGCTTTGTCATGCTGAAGCACAAGCAAATCTGCAGCTTATATTTGACCTACCATTTAGAACATACTATTAGGATATACCACAATACCTGATTGCAGATCCTTTGAACCATTCTGGATATATGGCAAACTGGGGAAATTTGTCTTTGGCATGAAGCTGTCCCATGGTAAAGCCACATTTCCACTTTCCAGTGAAGAAAAACTTGCTAGTGAATGTTCTGGGTGAATTGCAGTCCTTAGGCACTTGGTAAAAATGCCTTAAATTCTTTTCAATAGCTTCTGTGCAGATGCTAGTTTGTAACTTTCCAGCATGGAAGTATGAAATACCATGCCAGGGGCATATCGTACAAATTACTCTTTTGGAAACAGCACACATAATCAAGGGATGAGAAGGAAGAAAATTTCTGTGTAGCAGAGAAGTTGTCAGTATTCTTGCCAGAATTTTAGTCTGATTTTGCAGGTCTTACAAATGTTTGCTGAAATCCATACCTGGATTCGTTGTGTCGTATGTTTAAATTCATAATCAATAAAGTAAAATTTTAAAAAAATGCCTCAGTATTGATCAACTGAATTTCAATGTGAAGCCTCTGCCTGTGATACAATTAGACAACTGCTTTTAAGAGCAGGTGCTGTAAAAATACTTTTGATTCAGTTGTAGTGGTAATAAAAAGATATGGTCATCACCTCCTGAAGATAGCAGAAGCTCAGATATTGCCTTGTGCTCCTCTCAGTGGAAATGGTTTCAAGTGTTTTTTTCCTTGTTTCCAAGTCCAAGGCTAAACTACAGCCTTTTCCTTTCAGTAAGAACTCAGTGACTGAGACTCCTGATTGTCAGGCTTCTTGTAATTAGAGGAACAGTGCTGTTTTCAGGATAAAGCTTGAGATCCACCACATGAAATCCTTACTTGCTTCCTACATTGCTACTGATCTTTTGGTGTGACCCTAGGGGAGCTGTGTTATTTATGCAATGCTTTAATTATACTGCATGAAAATAGGAGATAATGACATTTTCTTTTCTTTGTTCAGTCTTTAAATACTTTTCAATTAAGAACACTATGTGGTTGCTGTTTAGGGAGCATAGACCTCAGCTGAAAGCTTTCTGCTAAATTCAGCCTGTTTTATCAGACCATCTAGGAGTAAAGAACTATTAAATATTACTGGTGTATTTTAAAAAATCCTTTCACTTTGAAGTGCATCAGGTTCCAAATGCTTTTTACTACATTGGGGCTTACAGATCTTAGGATGCCTTTTGGTTCATAGTTTCCTAGTGCCTAAAATTCTTTGAAAATTCTTGTTATATTTGCACACTAGTCAAAAGCTCCAAGATGACCCTGGAGCAAACTCTTGCAAATCTTTGAAACTCAGCAAGGGCATCTGAGGCTCAAATTGTATTGAGCAGACAAGGCTTGAGTGTGGTTTTGTGTTTTATAGCAGAGTTTCCCTGAGTTATACTTTTAATATCTTTTAAAAATTATTTAAAAATAAGTCAAAGAAGGAGAATTTGCCTAATGACATAACAAAAAATCCAGAAAGAAACAAAATAGTCTGTGATTCAAAACATGGAATTGCCACTTTAAATACTATATCAAAGTGTTGAATCCAAGCCAAACTTCAATCATATTTGCATATTAGGGTTTAAATAAACTGCACTGCAGTAGCAAATGGAACATTCTAACTTCACTGTTCACAGTTCAGAAAAGCCAGCTCTGGAGGCCAACTCTATTGTGAACAATGGTTTCAGATGGATTTTCTTCTCTATTTGCTTTACACTTGGGTGTAGAGGTAAACCACTACATGTAGTCAGACCAACATATGACCTGAAATTCAGTATGTGCTAATTGTGTTTCTATATAACACAACTAGAGCATCTTTCTGAAGAGAAATTGCTTTAAAGTGGTAATTACATGAAAATACATGAGGTTTGGGGCATACTTAAGTCTGCATCTAGTTTTTTGAACTTTCTCCTATAACCCTGCGCTGCAGCCTTCTACTGCATCAGTCAGAGGTGAAATCCAATAACAACTTTGTCATTTGTTGGAACATTGATGTCTTTGGAGGGTTCATCTAAGTCTGTGCCACAGTACTAAAGCTGTGTTTCCACCTGCATATGAAAAACACAGTCTAAAATGTTGCAGTTCACACATATAGTGATGAACTAAACATGGTGCTGAAAAAGATCTCAGCAAAAAAGTATTATTCACTATTCCCTGCAAAAATGCATGTTGTTTTACTAGTTCTTTGCCAGACATGTCTCTTTTTTCCCAGTTGGTATGACTGATTTCAGCACTCTCTCAGTGAGAAATCCATCACTAATAATTATCATCATATTGTGTAAGCTATTAGCCTTTTTCAGACCAAGGCTTAGATCTCTCAATATATGTATCCTTAATGGTGTACTAAAAGAAGGCTTCCTCAGCATGCATATTTTTCTAGCATACCTTTTAGTAGCAGCACGGCTTTATAAAAAATCACTCTTTCTGCAAGCAGGACTACGTTGGTTTTAGAATTTTCTTGTTCTTTAGTGATTTTAGGTGCTTTTACATCTTTTGCCAGAATTTCTTCTTTTACAGCCTAAGGACCACAGTACTAACTGCACCTTATTATGAAGGTGAATAGATCCCACTGCTACAACAAAGAAGAAAACATCAGTTAGATTGTAGGTACTTTAGACCTCATGTTCACTAAATTACACTCAATTTTGGACTACATTTGAGGCAGTTATTCCTGCTCATGATCGTTTTTCTATAATGCCACAGTCACAAATAAGTGAGAGCTGAAGTGCTCTGTGTATGTATGCCCACATGAATGTGCACAATCTATTACACTTCTTACCAGACTTTTCCTGACATCTCACATTTTCAAGGAATCTTATCTTTCAACAAGATTTGTAACAGGCAGTTCAAGTCACACAGACACTCATATCTTAAACATCCTTTCCCCTGACCTTGACAAATGCAGTCTTGTCTGGTCAGAGCCTTTGAGAATGCTGTTTTAATGATCGTTTTCCCAGCCTGTTGCTTTGATCTTGATACCCCTTCTTTGAGTGCACAATTGGCTCCTCATCTCCCCCTCAAACAAAAGTGATTTCACTTCTAAAACCATTCATGGCTTTTTTCCACCTATTTCTTATTCATTATCAAGACATCAACTTCCACCTCTGATTGACCCATAGTGTTAACCTTTATGACTGCTTACTGCATTTTCAAACAAGACCATTTTAGGACTTGATTTCAAGTGGTCCCTCAAAGCTGAGAATGACTTTTTAGCCATGACAGTCACTTATTACTTCTCTTTTGAGTCTTTGTCTAAAATTCTCTGTCTGTTTTTCAAAAAATATTGAAAAATATTTTAATGCTGATGTTGTGTCGTTGCTCTTTGTGCACACCTGTAGTGTCTGATCCCTCTCTTCTGTCCTACCTTACATATGCACTGTTGGTGCTTTGTCCAGATCCTGTACTAGGAAGGTTTGCCAGTGTAGGGTCCTGGAACACAGCAAAAACGTTTCAGTGATCCAATAATAAAAATGGAAATAATGCAAATTTTATCCTTTCCTAGTTACATGTAAAATTTTCCATAGCAGTAGATTTTAAAATGCAGGTATTTTGTAAGCCCCTCAGGTGGATCATACCTATTCTACAAACATGCCGTGACATGAATACATTTGCATTATGTGAAAACCTCATGTGCATCCTCTTCAAATTGATGGTCTAATGATGGCAAAATTATTGACATGAACATTGTTATGTTGCCAGAAAAGAGTTCTAGTTAGTTTTGGTTATGACTTTCAAGAAGGTAGGTTAAGTACATCTACAAGGCACTTTTCCAGTCATCTTGTACACTGCAGTTGCACTACAGGGTTTTACCAACCCAACCATGATAACAGAAACTCCACAGTGCAGAGAAGGGCTGAAAACCTATCAACAAACCCTTGAAAAAGCTGTGCAGTGACTGCCTAGTTTCGTTGACATCAATGGGAGTTTCGACATTCTCTTGAGTGAAGATAGAATTTCAAAAAGGTGTTTATGAAGCATCATACATAGAGGTCATAAACTGAGAGCATACCATAACATCCAGCCCTATAAATGTCATGAATCTGCATCCACATTGTTTTAATGGTGTTTCAGATGAAGGTCAAAGCCAGAGCTGATGAGTACTAAAAAAAAAGTAAAATAATTTATATATTCAGTGACCTGTTTTGGGTTTCTAACACTGAGGAAATCTCAACTCCTCAGAAAGAGTTGTAAGCAGATGAGAAGAGAATCACAACACATTTCCTTAAAATTCAACTGAGATTTTGTAGAATTTCAAGGCAAGCATGAAGTTATTTGAACACAGCCATCCACCTAAACCAAAAGAAGTTTTGAGGACCTGAGTTTCTTTAATTTTGTGGTGTTTATTCAGACAGCTAAAGTGGTAATCAATGAGGCTATCTATCTCCTCAATTTGGGTTTTGTGATAAAAGATGGCCAGACCACAGGTTGTTCTAAGATGTGAACTGGGTGTAGGATGGATAAAACTAGAAATGAGTTATCCAATGAGTCTATAAAGACTATTTACAACATAAATTTAAAAAAAATAATCTACAATTTTGTTCAAAACAGTAGAGAAATAGTACAAGCTTAATTGAATACATGGGCTGCAGGGATATGAAACATTTTTTAATTTTTTTTTTTTTTTTTTAGTTAAATTTTGTCTGTGGACATCTAATTTCAGAAGAAAAATGAAGATAATTGTAGAAAATGTGAAAGGAAATATGTCAGTGATCCTTGTTAAAGCAATGATCCTTTCAGTGAGTCCTCTCCTATCTGAAGTATTTTGATGTGTGCTTCATTTATTTCAGTTTTGAACATAAAGAAGAAAGAAATCTGAGTCAGGACAGCAGGAGGGGAAATCACTGGAGTCAAAATAAAAATAGAATCTTCTGTAACTTTCATGATGACTTTTACTTTAGTAGTATGCCAAAAACAGATACTTCTGAAGATATTCCAAAATAATGGCTTTTTAATTATCCTACTGTTATATTGCTCAGTTATGAATCTTTTTGACAGAATAAGTGCAAAAAGCTAAGAAAATGTATTTGTAATCTTCAGTCTTCCTTCTCCCATGTGTGTTGTTTCCCATATTGGAGTAATAAATAGTGGCATTAAAATAGGAAGACATATTGAATGGCACACTAATGAGCTGAAAGAGCTGAAAGCAGAGACTTGATCCAGAAGAAAGGAGTGTCTGTGATGGATGAGACAACAGTGACTTGAAAGCAGGAACAGGACTAAACATACTCAGGGTTTTTGGTTTTTTTGCCAGTACATCATCTCTCTTGCCTCTGGGGACAGTTATTTCAGTGGGATTTAACCACTTGCCCGGGATCTTTGGAAAGACCTGGCCGTGGTAGCATCTCCAGCAGAGCTTCTCGACATTCACATCCCCAACAAATGAGGCCTCTGTCATCAGGGAGCTGCCATATGTGCATAGTGAGGTCTGCACAAGCGGAAGGTATTGCTCTTGCCACACTTCATCAGCAAATCCACCTTGCATACCCATGCAGATCATCTGTATGGGACAAGGCTGGAGCAGAGCAGAGAGAATAAAGAGGACTGGGCATGCCTCAGTACTGCTGCAGTACTTGCCACACACCAGGGACATTCCTCCTGCTGTACATAGCGAGTTGTTCAGAGTCAGAATTGGTCATGGACTGTATGCCACTGACTGCAGGGACTTGATGAATGTGTTATGGCACCACAGGCAAAGATGAAGTTCGGGTTAGTACACATATACTTGCCATTTATTTATGATGAAGGGGACAAAATACACTCATACTCTTGTGCTAAGATTTTCCATAATCTTGTTCACGTTCAGTTTCTACAAAAAGACATTACGTTTGATAAAAAGTCTATTGACCACAGCACTACCTGATAACATAACTTGAACTTTCTTTTGGAATTTCCTTTGCATGATTTATATGGGTATTTAAGCAATCAACAGTTTTAATTTTAAACATTGTAATTGCTTTCAACAGTATGACCACCTCAATCTAAATTACATCAGAGAGTGCTAGGGTTAACTCTCATAGAGAATAAAAAGACTACAGAAGGAAAATCTCTCATCTTTTATAAGATGTATCCACATTATATGAATTCTCATTCTTTTCCTGGGAGAAACCATTGTATTTCCTACCAGCAAAGTATCAATCAAGTGAATTCAAGTAGTTATTATAAAAAAAAAAAAAAAAAGAAAAAAAAAAAGAAAAAAGTGCTTGTCACCTATTCAGAAGCTCCTGTGCATTTCATCATGAGCAGCAGATAAAATACTGGTGTTTCTCATTCAGAGATTTACCATTTTTTAATCTTTCTGCTGGAATGGGGCCATGGGTTTAGGCTCATACATACGTATGTATATACATATATGTGAATGTATATGTGATAAAAATTTGCATAACTACATCTAAAATGGTATATTCCCAAACAAATCAAATAAATATGCTTTTATATCCAGCATATATAATGTTCATGTTATTGTAGATTTTACAAAAAAATGTATTTGTGACCAGCATTTTGCTCTGTCAACCTGGACTTACAAAAAAATCTGAAGAAGGTACTACTTAATATTTCTGTAATATTAATTAAATATAACTATAGCTCCTATTCTAACTGTTCTAAGGATGGAAATCCAACCCATTGTTCCTTGAATATCTTTCATTCAGTGAACTCCCTTGAACTTCAAAATATCTAATGACCTTGCAAATATTTAAACATAAGTATGATCTTGACAGTAGTTTTTTGTATCCTGTCTTATATGTCAGTACAACAAGGTGGAGAATAAAAAAAAAACCTTTCCCCCAAAATCTGTTCTTTAGAAAAGATGACCTTGTTTTTCTCTGGTAACAGAGATTTATTTTTTTCCTGTTTTGTTTTATGGCTAAAAAACCTTGTTTTTCTCTCTATTTTCATAAGATGGTTGGAATCAGTTCATCTGTGCATCTGAGTTAGGCCCTGCCTTTTAGGTATTTATCAGCCAAGGGCACAGATTTTCCAGCCTGCTTGCCAGCAACTTACATTCAAGTTTATCAGTGAAATAGACTAAAAGGTAGTGAACAACTTTAGAGATCTGACCAGGTTCTGTCCTTTGTCTCATGTACTGTCCTTGTCTCACAGATAGGGTCTAGGAAAGTTTAAGCATTTTTGGCAGAAGGTAAAATACCTTTGCTACAAAAAAGCTGAGAAGGTTTGGGCATTTTTAGGTTTTTGTTTCGTTTTTTTTCTTCAGAGCACACTGAATGCCTGATGGGACCTTGGTCACTTCCTGTTTCATGTTGCAGTTCACATTGGCTTTAGCTGGACTTTTCTTACTATTTATATTAGATAGGAGTTTTGGCCTAGAACCTGGACATTCAAATGTTTGTGAGCCTTTGGGTCCCTCTTTTCCAGTGAGTCCTTTAGGAATCCTAGCCTTTAGTTTCTGGTTTTGCCTTTCTGTAAAGGTCATCACAGTGTGAAGTTCTGGATAAAGCTTTGTATGTATGACTTATTTTCTTCAGCCATTTTTTTTGCCTAAATAATTCTATGTTGAACCTACTGTAAACATTTTCATATAGTTTCCCAAGACTTAAGGCTTGTTATTTTTTTCAGTATATATTTTAGTGGCAAAATATATGCCTGACAACCATTCAAGAGAAGCTTTCTTCTTTTGGTTTAAAAGAATGTTCAATGAACTGATACACCTAACAAGTGACTTTGAAAGATTCCGTAGGTGCTAAAACCCTGGAAATGAAAATACAATGTTTCACTGAGAATCTTGTTGTAAGAATAATTGCTAAACCTAGTGATTGTTCTGTTTCATGCACCTCTTCAGATCATCTCTGATAGGCACTATTAGCCACTCTTAATAACTCTTTAAAAATGGTTCAGAAATCTACACAAAGCCTTAATAAAGTTACTTTCCTCAAATTTTATTCAATTACGCCTTCCTCATTACAGAGTTGGTTTTAAGCTAATGCTGAGGTGCCAAAGGGAAAAAAAGGCAGAAATTTCAGAAGTTTTTGTGATATTTTAATTTCAGCACCATGAAAGTCTGGAAAAGCAACCATGGTTTAGTAAAACCAAACCTCTGGCCTTTTTTTTCGCAGTATTTTCTCTATATCTCCATTTCAGAAAGTTCTTGTTCTGAGAAAGAAAGTTATGCTGCAAATAATAGTGCCCTTTAGCCTTTAGGTGTTGTAACATAGTGGAGGTAAGGTATTGATAGTGTTATCTCATCTTTAGGTGGTGGCTTGGGGGGATATAACAGCAGTATCCCAGTATCCACAAGGGGGTCATTGACAAGATGGAGCCACTAGGACATGATGTGAGAAATAAGCTGAAAAGAGATTCAGACTGGATTTAAGAAAGAAAACTATTACAGTATGACTACTGTCAGGAAGTGGAGGAGGCTGACCAGAGAGGTTGTGCTGTCTCCACCTTTAGAGATTTTCAAGACCTGACTAGGCAGCTGGCAAGATCCCAATCAATCTGGTCTGACTTGGGAGATGACCATGCATTAGGAAGGAGTTTGAACTAGATACTTTCTGGGGACCTTTCCAACACAGATCAGCCTATCATTCTACAAAGACTGGCTGTGAGGTGAGTTAGAGGTCACCTGCTCCAGTCCGTTTTATGGAAGAGTGGATACAAGACACGTTGCAAACACAAACTATGTTAAATTATCTTGTTATAACCCAGAAACATAGCACAAGTGGTAAACAATGTGCTAGCAGGTAGAATATAAATCTGTTACAACACAGAATACACTGAAATTAAACCCAGATAAAATAATGCCCTCTGGCACCATTTTCTATTAGACTGCCCAGGTGTCTTCTCTTTCCTTTCACTCCTCTCACACTGCTGCCATCTCTTTCCCTCTAGCTACAGTCCTTTCCATCACCCTCTGACCAAGGCAGATTCCTTTCAAGGAAAGAATTCCACTTCTGAATTCTGTTACTTTCCTCTTATTTCAAGTAATTGTAGTATTGTCTTTTCTTCCATCAGTGTTCTCCCTTAGGGGAATTTTTCTAGCTTTAATTCCCATACCACCCTCTTTCAAAGAGCTTAAGATTTAATGCAAAAAACCTGTTTGTCAGCTTATGTTTCCAGCTACAGTTATTTCTAGCCAGGGTATTTAGGAAGTCTTATGCCTTCCTTTGCAGGTTGTAAAGTTGTGGGTTTGGCATCCATGACATATTCTTAGTGTAATTTCTACTTTGCCTAGAGCTACTCTATATCAATTCCTTATGCATTTATCCTGGAAAACACAAAACTATGTTTCACACCTCTAAGCACCTTAGTTTTCTAAAGTCATAAGTTTGAAGATCATCATCCTGAACTATTTCATAAGCTTGGGTTTGGGTCTTCCATTTGCCAATCCTTTTTTTATTGAACCCTTCATACTTTTTTTCCTGTCTTTTTCTCTAGCCTTACTTTGTAGGAGTTGCCTATGCAGTATATGCCTTCACAGAGTGCAAAAAAGGATCTTCTGCCTATCCCTTTATACTGTAATAAAAGCAAGTGAAAATATTGAATGAAAATGTTACTGAGATGTATTCACTGAGCAAACTAGTCTTGCACCATCACCTATTTTCAGTTTCCAAGTTTCCTGCTTTAGAATTTCTGTTAAACATCTATGAAGTTTTGTCTGCTTGCTTCTGCTCTAACCTGGATTTCCAGATAGAGTTCAAAAAACCCATGAAATTTTGAGTTAGTTTTCACGGGCCAAGTTTGTCAGTGAAGTTGATGAAATGAGAAAAGCAGTTCCCGTCAAGTACCTGATGCATACTTTGAGCCTCAACACAAGCATAGAGCTTGAGATGGCACAAATGAAATTACTATCAGGACAACTTTGCCTTAGCTGCTGACTTCTGACTGCCTTCAGACAATACTGAAGTACCGATTCACAGAATAATCTCTCATAAATCATCAGTTAGTCCAAGATTTGCTTAAAATTCAATCCTCATATACACTGAAAAAATGAAGGATTTTGAATATGTTGAATTGGTTTTCTGCCTTTTGGGCTGAAGTCTGCCTTTACATCTCTGACTGTTTGAACTGTTGGTAAGATTACATTGTTTCAGGATGGTTCCACTTACAGAGGGAGCAAAAGCTATATGTGTCTCTGTATAGCCATGGACTGCTGCTCAGCTTGTGTATGTGCAGGTCACCAGAGAGTCAAGATGGCTATTCCTGCTGCCAGCCAGACATCAGTGCGCAAAGGTGTCCTCTCTGAAGCAGACATCAATCACCAGCACTACCTCTTAGCCTTCTGGAAGCAAGTATACCCTGTCCAAACTCCAGCATCCTCCACACCAACTCTCTTCTTCCACTCTCCCTCTCATCAGCAGGTCAGTTCCCAAGTTAGTTCACCATCCACCATCAGTACAGCATACTGCAGCCTTGCCTGCCATGCCCTTAGACCCACACTAATACATTTTTAAAGCAAGGGAGAACAGTCATTCTTCTTGCTTTCTGATGTAACACAGATAATGTCACTTCATGGAACAATTCCTATATTCAAAATATCTTTATGATTCTTTGTATTTGTGAATCTAGAGATGAAGATGAACTAAACAGATTATTTTTGTCAGGGGGCAATTAATACCATCAACCTATATCTGACCTCAGTAACTTCTCATTAATATCTTCTTGTTTGCAAACACTCAAAACTCTCATACGATGTAGCACTGAGAGAGCTGGGACTGTTTAACCTCAGGAATGCTCAAAGACATCTCATCAATGAACTAAATACCCTAAGGGAGGATAAAGATGGAGCCAGATTATTTCCAGTGGTGCCCAGTAACAGAAACAGTGGCAGTGGGCACAAACTGAAGCATAGAAGGTTTCATTCATCAGAAAACATGTTTTTACTGTGAAGGTGGCAGTAATAGAACAAGTTACCCAAAGAGGTTGTGGAGTTTCAATCCTTGAAGATATTAAAAAATCATCTAGATCTTGTCCTGTGCAACCAGCTCTAGATGATCTTGTTTGATCAGGAGCATTGGGCCAGGTAATCTCCACATGTCCCTTCAACCGTTCGGTGATTCCCTAATTGCTGTCTATACTTAGAGTAAGTTACAGTAAATTAATACTGTACTTAGAAAGTGGCTTGGCTAAGACATAATTTTAAGCTCAGGCACTGCACTAACATGATGTATTTTTGATTTACCTACTGTATGGAGGGTGATCAAAACAAAATTTGTCCCTCTGGTGACAGAAGAGAAGCCTTTTGGTTTTTTACCACTGTTCATATTACTCTGTACTGTGGCATCAAAACCAGATGTATTTTGCATTTGTTGCTGGAAGCTGACTTGAAGAAAAATGAAGTTCCAATTGATTTATCAAAGGAAAAGATCATTGTTATTTCTCTGAAATCTGTTCAATTCTTTCATTCTGTCCATGAATAACCATAAATACACCTGGTGTATTGACAGTCAAATGTTTTCTGACCTGTGACAAACACAGTCAAATAAATTTTAACTCCTTTGATGCACTACTTTACCAAAACTGAAGCCAGATGTTTCACAGGTGACCTGACAGAATAGCATTACTTCCCTATTATCATAAATAAAAGGCAAAGCTGTCACAAACAGTGTGCAAAGATATATCATTCTAACATTCCTGAAGATTTAACCCTTCCTGACCAGTCGCAAATTGAATATCTGAAAGATGTTCCTGGACTTAGTAATTGGACATAAGGATCTTGGCATTGTCACTTCTCACTTTTCTCCATATTTAGATGTTTTGAAATTATGTGTTTAGGGGGATTTCAGTCATTTCAGAAGCTACAGCTGTCACAGACAGACAAGCAAGCAGATCTGCAGCAGCATTTCAGAGTTATGCAGAACATAAAATTCTGCCTCCTATTAGGGTCAATGAGAAGATAACTTGGTAGAATGGCATGCCCCTTCATACATTAGCAATTATCCACTAGTCTTTTCTAGTACACTTTTTCCCCATCAGTGAGTTGGTGAATATAACAAAAACTCTAGGGGTTTGCACTTTGTTTTCCTCTCTGTGACATAACCTAGGTTCTGTAAGGATTTTCCAAAATCGTAGTTTTAGCTTGAGACATGGATCTCTTTGTCTAATTGTACTATGCACATGGCATATACATGACCGGTAGCATAGGTGATCTCAATTGTCGTGGGATAAAACATAAAAATAATCATAACAGTACTAGAAATGTTTATGTATTTTGGAAAAAAACCCCAACTCTTACCCTAGGATGGTGAACAGAAGAAATACTTTCCAGAGTCCACTAAATTCATGGATTCATTCTGACTTTCATGGACCTTTGACTAGACCTAGCATACACAAAATATTGAGTAATGTCATATCCTAAAGTGGTTTAGAGTTGTTATAGTGAGACAAATAGATGCAAAGACAGATGCTTTGAAGGATGAGTTCTGTATAAATAGTCACAAAGTCAAGTCATGGGCAATAAACTAATGCAATTATGTATAACCATAACAATTTAGTTCAAGCCGTAAAGAAGCAGTTTAAGAAAATTTCCAACCAGTATCTGTAGTTAGTGTTTGAGATCCAGATGATACTATTTGTTTCCTAATGTAGCATCAGCTGGTGGAAAGTCACCTACTAATTCAGTTGATGCCAGTTGAAATGCCATCTACAGAGGATTTTTCAGCTTAAATTCCCAAGGGAAACAGGTTCATAATAGCCTCTTCAAATGCATGTGCCCAATGAGAAGTTCCACCAAGGAAAAGAAAAAATTCCTTCCTTACTCTGAAGTGCTGAAGTTCACAAGGTCAAGGGAGTGCCCTCCACATCTATACTTTTCCCAAGCAAGACCTCTGGTTGGATAGTGGTCTGGGGAAGAAAAGGGTGATGCCACCATTATTTCTTCAGACCAGGAAAGTTTTCTCCAACCTTTCATATTTATATTAGATGAAAGCATAGTAGGATAAGAAAAGAGATCTTCAGAAACATATCAACTTTTCTTACCATTTTCACCAAGTCCCCACTTTCTGTGCTTCCTTCTGATATTTCTTTTCCTGTAGCACTTTTTGCCTCCCTGCAGTTTGTAGAATATTTGGGCAAATAAAATCAATGCAGTGGCCAATAGTGTGCAGGTACTTTGAACTTGGGCACAGCTTTGGTGACTTCACCTCTGTATTTCACCTTAGCTACCCCTTGTAAATACTTACTCTGACTGCTTGACAGATCTGTACTTTTGTGAATTAACCTACTTATTTCCTACACTTTTTAATTAGCTTTTAATAAGTAGCTAAGAATCACTGGGGTTTCAGCAAGAGGATATAATAGAGCTACACCATGGAAACGGTCTGACCCCCTTCATCCTTCCCCTGAATCATAATGTAAGCAGGCACGAAGTGCCATGCCACTCTGCACCCTACAAACACACGTGCATGAGTGTGAACATAGACATAAAAGGCTTTGAAAAAGCATCTCTACAAGTATGAAATCCAAATATCCACTGCCCTTAAGGAAAATGGAAAAGGCCATTTGGTACCAATAATTTAGCCACGTGAAAAGGCTTCTGCCTGCCTCTGCCTCCGTTAAGTCCTATTAGACACAGAAAACAACTCAGAGCTAGAAATGTTTTGTGACTAGGTTTATCAGGTGTAATTCATGAAATAGTAGACTCATGTATGGCTCCTTAGGAGTGAAGCAACAAGAATAGTCCTGAATTTGTTACACCTGTCTGGATTGAAAATAAAATAGTCATAGCAGCAACAACAACCACCATCACCCTACCCAACCTAAACATTTCACAGACGTCTGCAGCTTTACAGTCACCAGAGGGGAGCAAAGACTCGTAATGCTGAAGACCTGACTATGTTTACTTTGCCCAAATCCACAAACTTTTAGTTTCCCTGTCTTCTAATATCCTGGTTCATATTCATGCTAAAAGCAGTCTATTTCTCTTTTCTTTTATGGTTTGGTATGCCCTTCTTTTAGCTGCTGTAACATAGAGGTGTATACTAGATTTCAGAATTGAATAAAGCCAACAAAATTAAACCCTCATGAAGGAATAAGAGATTGAGGTTTCCTCATATTCCTCCCACTGACACCACACAACATTCCTTTTGATTTTGTCCTTCTAGATGGAAATATTGTTATCCAAGTGGTCTTACAACTCACACATGGCTTCCTGCTACAGCCACTGACATTTCAAAAAATATTTAGATATTGCCAAAGAAAGGTTTCCCTAAGCTTTACTGAACTCTTTCAGTACAGTTTTGCTTCACCTGACCTTTTTTTTAGAGTGTTGAATTACTAAGTTGGTCTTCTTTCTTTATTTAGGAAAATGAAAACAGAGCTGCACCCTTCAGGAGTGTGCTGCTGTTTCTTCTTCTGTTTCTTCTCTTTATTTTCTCCCTTCCACCCCTCCTTAAATGTACAGTATTCAGATTCCTTCTCATTCTCATTCCCTCTTCTTCAAAGTAATCAAGCATATAGACAGGACATATACTGGGTTTTTAGAATACACCAAAGGTGGCTGTGTCCTACCAAGTTTTCCTTTTCTTCATGAGTAGAAAAGGACAAAACCAACAACCTTAGGAAATGTATTTATCACATAAAATAAGTCTTGCTCACAGATTTATTTTTTTTCTAAATTAAAGTGTGTGATTTTTTTTTTTCTTTTTTGTATCATTTTCACTTCATGAGGGTAAAGGCTTCCAGGTGTACTTTTCCTCTTAGTATGCACTTATCTGAAGGAAGGACAGTATCACAATCATGCCCCATATTATCTTCAGACATCTATCACTCCTGCTGCATAGTGTGCTATTTAGTATACTGCATCATGAATCATTTGCTATCTCTTTTATTTGTATGTCATTACCTCAAATACATGTATTAAATTCTCAATGCATTTCAGATTCTCGAAGATGCAATTTCATGCCTGACAACTCCATAAAATATATTAGATATTTTCATTTCTTTTAAATTTAAACCAGAAACCTGGCTTCAGTGGATGTTTCAATTGGTTTTTTAAATCTCTCCAAGCTTGTGACATTTGTTACTGCTCAGATGTTAACCCAAACCATTCAACCATTCACCTTGGTAACAGCATACTTTTGGTTTTTATGTACTGGGCTGAACATCAAAGACATGTTTTTATTGCAGAGATTTTACTAGCCAAATCTGGATTTGTAACAGACCCCATTCAGCAACAGCTGAACTGTATAGACAATTTTTCTTTGGGATAAAAACAGGTGAAATGTGACCAATCAAGTCCCAAACTGAAATCTTCCCTCCATCTTTGCTCCCCGTCTCCTCCCTACGCAGATTTTGGCTGGGATGGGACATATCCTGAAAATAAATGCTTTATTAACTGTGCTCCGTACCAGAGGAAGCCTCAGTCTTACTGCAGAAAGACCAACACATATATACATCTTCCCAGAGACGCTCAGGAGCTCTATAGCTGTGTTATCGAAAAGGAACCTAGTTAATGATGGATGCCTTGAATTTTTTCTTTTTTGTTTGTTTGTTTGTGGGAGGTTTTTTTGTTAGTTTGTTTTCTGATGAGGGAAACATATACCTTTGATACCTTGTGTACATTGCCTTCCCAACCCTGCTCATACTGAATGTCTGGAGGTTCATTTATGTGGTGTCAACTTGCCCAGTACTTACTCAAACTATTACTTCCTCCCTCATTCCTCCAGAAAGAAATAACTGGCAAAATAATGGCTTCTCCTTTAGTACAGTCAAACCCTCTTTACACACAATCCACACTCACAAGGTCTCTGCCCACACACACTTAAACATTCATGTGACTGCCTGAATAAGGTTGAATGTATTACCTGATCCACTTAGGCACTGTCCCAAACACTTGTTTTAATGCAATCAGGAGCTCTTGATGACTAGGAAGATGTGAGGCAGGGACTCATAAATTCTTTTAGCAAAATATGGCTAAACTACATGTTCAGAAACATAAGCAATATTCAATGTCATTTTCATTAGTCAAACTTTATAGAAGAACCCACTTCTATCAAACAAGTCAGGATACCAGCTGTTTCAGTAGATGTTATCAACCAATTTTTATGGTGAATATTATTTCCATCTTACCTTCAAGAGAAAGGAATGAATAGAAGAGGCTGTTGGATACAGTTTAATAGTAATGATATCTTATATTTATATAATGCCTGCCATCCCAGAGCAATTTCAAAATAATACTCATAAAAGGGTTACTCTGCCCATCCTTGAAATGCCTCCATCTCTCAGCTGGAGGTTGGGATCCAAGCAGAGAGTTGGCAAAGAGCAGAAAGGAGATCAGCAGGGGAAGGGGAATTTTGGCCGAAAATACATAGACTTGGGAAACAACGTCTCTTATGGAAAAAAAACAAAGCAAAGCAAAACAAAACACACACACACAAAAAAAAAAAAAAAAAAAAAAAAAAAACCAAAAACAACAAAACAACACCATGGAATCATTAAACTCCCCACAGAACAGGAGACTTCTGTCTTGTAAAAAAAAAGTTTTGTCATACAGAAAGCTTCTTGGGAGTTAATGATCAGGCACTGGAAGATGAAATACCAAATTCTGCTAGGTTGTGAGAACATGTTGCCAAGGAATATCCATAAGTCAAACATAAACCATGCCTTCCAGGCTAAAGTAGAAATGAGCATGTACTTCAGAAGGTTGGTCATTGATGTTTTTTGAATCTTTTACTTACAGGTATTGTCAGTGCAGTACACACAATTGTGTACCATACTCTCTTCTACTATGACTATAGCCAATTACAAGGCTTGCAAAAATGCTGCAGTGCCTGATCTGAAGTCTGTGATGGAAGCTCTCAAATAAATACCTTACCCAGCATTTGGGTCTATTGCTTGAAAGCTAAAACAAGAACTATAGTCCACTGCTATGACAGCTGTACTCCGTCATTGTTTTGGTGACTCAAGTCAGCTTTGGGCTGTTTGCAACACAGTAGTGATTCACCAAGGAGTGGAGGGAAGACTTTTTGTCACCTTCTTGTTTCCCCCCAGCAAACTGAAGTCAAACTAGTACATGCTTGGTCCACTCAAAGTTATGAGAAGTACAGACTTACAGTTTGGACTCCTATTCCTTCAGGAGTCAGGCAAACCATTTAGAAGGTGTGCTCTATACCAGCTTTCTCTGATGTCCCACTCTTAAGGGGAATGGAGCACCCAAGATACATAGATACTCATGGTCTAAGGGAAAAATAAAAGTCAGAGGGTCCACAAAAGCTTGCTAATTTTTATTAGTAAATTGCATACTTGGCAAGGAAATTGGTATGTTAGCCTCTGACCTCCTAGTATAATCATGCGACAGTGGGTTTTGCATAGAAGGGTAGGGTAAAAGGGAAGAGAGAAAAAGAGAGATGAATTAAAGAGAGGAAGAGAGAAAGAAAAGAAAAAAAAGTGAAAAAGAGATCACCAGTACTAGCTCCAGCATTGATCCAGTTGGGGTGACTGTGTGTCCTGGCTTCATGGGGTTACCTTTTTATAGATAAGTTTTCCCCACCCTGGAGCTAAGTTTCTTGTTTCCTATGCAAATTATGTTCAGTCCATCCTTCTAGACCTTTCTGGAAATGGGTCAGAGGAATTTTGGGGGTCTTTGGTGTTCTCGATCCTCCCTATTGCAGGCCATGTCCACTTCCTAATTTCATTCTTACGCTCACACTATGTTCTGTTGTGTTTATCTCCAGGAACTGGAAGAATGACATTTGTCCCAGAAAAGTGCTGCCCTACCTCTGCACAACCCCCTTCTCCAGCCATGTACTGTTCTTTCTCACAGTGTGTTATTACCAACAATCCTTGGCTGTTATTACCAACAATCCTTGGATGGCTCCACAGTTATCTGGCCATTGGTGTTTGAGACATACACACTAGACCCTTATCTTCTGGGCTTCTATACCTTCTCAGTTTCTCACCTCTCAGAAGAGTAGCTTAACCACTGTTTTATGTGATGCTATCTGAAAGCTTTAAACACACTGATCTGAAGGTGAAGCATCTCAACTGCATTGTAGTTTAATGAAAAATTACAGCAGTAATAAGAATACACTAGCAAGTGTCCAAATCCAAAACATTAATATCTCCCTCTCTTTTTTTTTTTTTTTTTTTTTTTTTTTTTTTTTTTTTTTTTCCTCCCTTTTTTTTTTTTTCCAAAATCTGACTCTTTCTCCTCCTTCACCCATTAGTACAGTACACCCAATGCACAGTTTTCCCACTAGCTACCAGTCTCTGGGAAAGCATTTGAGAAAGAGAGGTGATAAGGGAAGAATGATTTGAGAATAAAATACCTGCAGCAGAGAGAGAAAATTAGCTGGTTTAGTGCTTCAGTATGTAAACTACCTTGGACTTTGAAGCAAATTCATTAGAGCAGGTTGACACAATCCAAATGACAAGTGAGGGAACCCCTCATGGCAACATTTCTCATGGCTAGAACAGAGAAACAGGTTAACTTGTTACTGAAGGATTAACTGTTCATCAGTTATGTGCTGGCATGTCTGAAAAACATTTGGCCCCTTTGTCTATGATTCACTTTATTTCTGCCAGCTCTTTGTAACCCTAAAACACCTAAGGTTTCTGTCCTCTCTGAACTCTCATGACAGGATAGTTGTTTTGAGAAATGCTGTGACAATAAATTTCATTGCAGAATTTAAAGTGGGCTGGCTTTAAGAGAACACCAGTCTGCAAAGTAAACTTTCTCTCAGTTTGTAAAATAACTACTTTTCCCTTCTTGTACTCAAATACTCTTGGAGAGATTGCTTCTGAAAAAGACATGCCAGAGTCATCATGAACTAATAGACTCAGTAAGGAATTCAGCCATGTGAACACCGAGTTCTCATACTAAAAAAAGAAAGAATTCATAATTCTCTCTGATCTAAACTGGTATTACAAGTTGTGATTAGAATTCTCATTCCTCTGCAACAATGCCATAAAGACAAAGGCAGATAGAAAAAGGGTACTGTGTAAAGTGTTTTGGCTAGTTGTGAGTAGCTACTAGTAGAGATAATTTTCTCTTCTTTCTCTTTGCTTCTCTATTTAATTTATTGGCATATCTGTCTTTCATTTCTTGATTTTTTTTTTGTTTGTTCAGTTGGGGTTTTGCTTGTTGCTTTTTTTGGTTGGTTGGTTGGTTTTTTTGTTGTTGTTTTCTTTTGGTTGGCACATTTTTTGCTTGATGGGATGGATTATATATTTCTTTTTAAAGGTGAAATATAAGATAAAATATAAGATATATTAATCAAATCATGAACTTTACCAAAATTTAGCTCCAAACCAGATTACAAAACACACAGGAATTGTGAAAACCACAAGCTACCAGTTCTTATGAGAAGCTGAAGCCTTCTCAGGTCTGTATGCTGAAATGGAGCCTGGAAGAGATTAGATCAGAACTCAGACTTGTTAAGAAACTCCTCCACTACCTGGGCCTTTTGATCCAGCATCTGCATTGCTGTTCCCCTATATCTCAAAAAATTTTCTTGCATTTTTCCATGTTTAGAAATCCCTGCTGTATGCCCAGTTCTGAGACACTGAGATGCAAATCTATCCAGCAAGATAGCCAGTCACCTTGCTCAGAACTGGTCACTTTTTGTCTGGTTTAGATAGATACTGTTGCAGAAGCTCTCCACTCTGGGTATTGCTATCAGACAAACAAAAGTAGCAGTGCAAGACAGGCAGCAGAGACGCATCCTGCTGCTGCTTTAGGACTGTGAACAAGGTTGCACGGCAAATTCACAGTTACTGGGTATGGGATGCTGCAGCCAGAGTGTAAATTGAATTAGTTTTGAGATGTTGCTCTACTGAAAAACAGATTTTCTGCTCTAATGTTGAAAAGATCAGAGGGATTATGTGCTGAAGAAGATATTTTCAGAGTTATGCAAACATGCAGGGTTGCTTCTATCTAACAGGGTGGTCACTTCAGTAGAGATAACAAACTTTATCTGAACTCAAGCACATTTCCTGATAAAGAGGGCTGTACAGCTGCTGGGTGATATTTACAATAGATAGATTTAATAAGAAAGAGGAAAGACTTTTTTTTTTTTTTTTTAATTACTACATGGGCTGGAAAGCTAAAAATTACTTCAAGCCAAAAGACTCCCATCTTCTCTACTAATATTCCTCTCTGATATTATCTCCAGATTGCCATTATACTAGTTTGTAAATTCAATTAAAATATATGCACATTCTGATTTCTGTCTTATATTTGCTAGAACAATGACCAGTTTGGGTTTTGTGGGTTTTTTAAGTGCAACAATCAAATTATTTTCCACAATGCTCATTGTACTCCTCTTAAAAGGAACTTGAGATACATTTATTGCAAAATATTTTTTCCTAGAGTTACAGCATTTCCAACTGTATACACTAAAAAAATGTGTGGTAATCAACACTTTAAAAGGTGTTGTACTTCTGCATCAAGAACACCTGCTCTTGTCATACCTACTCTTAGCAAAGACTCCCTTCCTTTCTTGATGACAGGAAGAGGTACTGTAAACTATGCCTATATGAATATAATGCTAGAACTCAGATTTACATCTGCATTCCCAAAGTTCCTTTATTCAATCTGTATAATGGCAATGACATTCTCCACAGTGATGGAATGTAAGCAAAAGCAGTAAGTTATCTACTTCTGGATAATTTCCATGTACTAAACAACACCAAATCTGGCCACTGAAAGGTAAGAGTCCTTCATTGCTTGCTACAGATTTCAAGTAAATCCTTGGATAGGAAATAGAATATTTATCTTACAACTTTACCATCAGTAGAAACCTCATTCTTCTTAAATCACTAGTAAATTCAAAACAACATCTTCCCCTTTATAGAGATGACTTACAACAGGTTAGAGTAGTACAGATCTGAAAAGAGTACTGCAAAATTATTTCAGAAACAATTAAAAAGATGGAGCCATGGTCATATTAAAAACAAAACCAAACAAAAACCCAAAAACAACAACAAAACAAACAAACAAAAAAAACCCCACAAACTGATGCTGTGAAGATGTTAATGAAGGAAAGTTATTTTCCCATTATTTTACCTCCCTAAGGATATGATCAGACTTGCAAAAAAGCTGCATCTGGAAGTGGAAAGCAAAAGACCAACACTCAAAACTAGGTTAAATGGGTTAACAAGGACACTCAGTATACAGTTATCCAGGCAGGTAAATAGTTACAAAGTGATTAAAATCTTTTTTTGTTTCTTTTTTTCAATGCCCTTTATCTGTTTGTATTAAGGTAAATTCCACATTATTTGCATTATAGTGTCTCTACCTATTTTGCCTTTTTTATACTTCTGCTTTAGACAGATGGGACTTGCGAGCACCAGAAGCTTTTGCTGTGAACTTGAAGGTACTGGTAGGACTTGGACTTCCTCTCTCCTATCTGCCATCTTCAAATGATAAAAGACTCATATTCTTTCCTAGTCTTTTCTTTCTACCCCCTAATGTCCACTAGCAGGTCGAACTCTGAGGGTGAAGGAAGTTGTTTACACATTAGTTCCTTACCTATTATTCTTCCTTCCAGAAAGGGTTCTCTGGTAAGCAGCATACAGTTCTGCAAATGAATTTTTATTCAACAAAAATTTGGAGCCTCTGGAACTTTTAAGGAAATTTCACTGGATTCCTGCAGTCCTGAGACCAGCTATAAATGACATATGGAATTTGTAAACTTACATGGTTAGTGCTAAAGAAGAGTTTTTGAGGTGACACTGAACTATCATTTTTTTCCTGCAAAACATATAGTTCTTTCATTTTCATATGTTTTATAGTAGTTTGGTTTTGTGTTTGTTATGTTTGGGGTTTTTTGTTGTGTGTTTTTGTTGTTGTTGTTTTGTTTGGGGGTTTTTTTGGTTGTTTTATTGTTGTTTTTTGTTTTTAATTATTTATTTTTATATTCTATACCCTTGTGAAATGTAATACCACAACTTTTTCTATCCAGGTGCCAAATTATTTCAAGTCTTCTCAATTTCTTTACAGGATATCAGTTTTCTGTACCACACTTGCTCTTTCCCCTTGCAAACCAGACACTGGCCATGTGAATTTGCATAGAACTTTCAAGTCTTTTCTTACTGCTCCTGCCCCTGGAACATGTCTAAATATTTTTCATTTTTTTCATGACCGATCTCAAACATGACCGTATACCAGAGGGTTCATTTTTACTTTCTATTTCTGGGACTCTCCAAAAGATACTTCAAAATACAGTTTGCACCTCAACTCTAGAAATATATATCTACATCTTAGAATTCCTATAAATCAGCTATACATACTTAGGCTAATGTTTATGCTAAGCCTTTAAGTTCAGTATTATGTTGGTACATGGAAAATTAACATAGAGAAGCTATCTTAAAGTGATCTGAACATTTCATTCAAAGAGTTTTTTTGAAGACTTTAGTAATGAAAATAACAAACAGCTTCTGTGCACTAAACAACACCAAATGCTAGCCCTGAAGCTCTAAGGAATCACGGAAACAGTTCTTCAGTACATTTCCCAGTATTGATCCATATGCATTTTCATGCTTTCAATTTTGCATAATTCTCAGGTTGAAATGAACTCAGAGCATGCAATATGAAACTCAGCCAAGAATTCCACTTCCCATAATTCCAGCTCTAAACTATATATCAGTCTGACTTGTCTCAAAGCAGTTTTCACAAAAAGCATGCAAGCATTGACCAACCTCATGCTGGATTCCAAATCTGTAATATGGTTTTGGTTTCATTGTAAACATTTTGCATAGCTTTGGTTTTCTATATTAAAATATTTTATGCAGTCGTCAGAGGGGCCTAAAGAGAGAAAGAACAAAATGAACACTGTCAAAAACTCCATTACTTCCTTCAAGCTTTGGACTGTGAAGTCACACTGGCTCCACAGCTGAGTTCAGATATTAAGGAAAAGTTATTGAGAAATCCACAGCTCACTTTCCATGTTTTGCAGCAGACATCGCACTTCTCTTCCAGAACAAATGATCTTCTATCACCCAGCAAATAATTATCTACCTCACAAGTAGTTCTGCATGGTCCTGTCACTACAGCACAGAGACTGAAGCTTCATGAGTATTTATGCAGAAAACATCCAGAGGAAAGATACCTTCCTACTGGGTAAATGATCTCTCAAAAGAAACCCTGTAACAGACCACATTGATGCAGAGAGAGCAGTACCATTCTTTAGTTCAGAGATTTATGACTGAAATGTCATTAGAGAGGCTATACCTTTCCCATGGTTTTAGCTAAGCTCTTTAACAGCTTGCAGCTGTACCTACAAGTGTCCTACAGAGTTCCAAACTTCCTAGACTACCTTGCTCTATCTGCTCTTTGCAGATTTTTTGTTTCTTAGGGAAAGAAAGAAACAAACAAGCAAGCAAGCAGCACAAGAAAAACAACAGTTTTCATGGATGCATAACAGGAACATTCAAACTATCAGTTAAGTGCTCTTCTCTGCCATATTTAACAACATATATACATTTCTGAGTGCAAATCCAAAAGGTTTGCTTGACCTCCTATTCCTGTAACTGACTTATTTCACTTTGCAGTGAAAAGAATGAATAAGTAAGTCTCAGATAAAATTACAACTTGGTCTGAGAGGCTGTTTAAGAAGCTACCACATCTCAGATATTAGATATAACCTTCCATGAAATCCAAGGCTCTAGTGACAGCTCTAAGAAAATTACTACTAGTATTAGAAGAGCGAGGAAGAGAAGATAGAGTACATTGATATAGAAGGATCATGGACAACTTGTGAGGCCACAGATGGCCAAGTTAGAACACAGTACTCATCTGCTCACTGGGTACTTGTGGAGCATTCAGGAGCTGCTGCCTCTCAAGAAGGATGATTTTGGCAATCCTCGATTAATAAGCTAGGAGTTAGCTCACATATTTTGCTAGATGGCCAGTATCTAATTCTTTGTTTTATGCAGTCCAGCTGTTTGAGTGCTGACACATTTTTCATCTGGGCTTTTCTGCAATTCTGCATTCTGCAGAATGGACATTAAGCTCTTCAGTGGAAAAGGGATGTTGTGAAGCTGAATGAAATTTGTCCCAATGTTTTGCTGTTGATAAGTGGTGTCAGAGGAGTGTGAAGTGGAGCTAGATATGCCTCTCACTCACCTCTTCAAAGCTGGAGAGGTGTTAGGGGCTTGATGTGACTAGTATCTATTCAGTCTTCAGTATTTATTTCAGAGCTAATGACTAAAAGTTTTAAAACAAACTTTAGATGAGGAAGTCAGACTAAGGCAAATAAACAAATGTATTTAAAATTCCCAGAGTGAAATATTAAGGAGAAAAAAAAATGCTGAGGAAGAAGTCTTTCTCCCTTCTGTGTTTTCTCATGTCAGGTGAATTCACACTCTGGTTTCACTTTAAATGATCGTAAAACATCTTCAATATAAACAGTATATTTAACAAAGATAGAAGTGGCCTCATTAGAAGTGCAGTAGTTTCTCACACCTCGTCTGCTTTCAGGGAATGACTGGTAACTCTTCGCAGTGGATGTGCTGCAGACACATTCCAACTCTCTGATGTCAGCAGCAATCGTGCACCGAGACCTTAGCTGTTGTGTGGCATGGCCACTTTAGCAGAGTTTGTTGGATAAGAAAATATACTTATTTTAGCAACTGTGAGCTACTCCAGTAGTCCCTGCTGGCCCAACTCAAAAATAAACTTTTCATCCCTGGAAGAATTAATGACACTTCCATGGAAAGCAGGTTAGTTGAAAGAAGCACTATCAAGTCCCAAAAATAAACAGGAAAGTATTATTAAGAGAAAAATAATCTTTAAGAGAAACTTCTTTAATGATTAACAGCTCTACTTTACTACAGGCAGAATTCCTGTGGTGACATATGGAAACCCTCTGGGACTCTAAATTTTTACTAGATAATCCATCCTGAATGGTAAAATACTGCTATATCCCCTGTATATCACCTTTTGAACTATACAGGCATTTTACCAATTGACCTCAAGAATAACTCCGGCCCAGATTATCTGAGGTGCGTGGTTGCCTGGCTTCCAAGACTAAAATGAAAATTTTGTTGTTTTGTTGTTTTTTTGAAAGCTTTGTAAGATTGTCTTGCAAGCGTTACTTAAAAAAATTTGAAAAAACAAACTAACAAACTAAAAACCCTCCAAAAACAAAATTAAAAAAAAACCCCAAAAACAAAAAAACCAAACAAACACAAAAACACAACCCCCCCCCCACACACAAAAACAAAACAAAACAAAATAGAACAAACTAAAAAAAATTAAAAAAAAACCCCAAAAACAAAAAAACCAAACAAACACAAAAACACAACCCCCCCCCCACACACAAAAACAAAACAAAACAAAATAGAACAAACTAAAAAAAATTAAAAAAAAATAAACCAACAAAAAAAAAACAGGAGAGGGAAACCCTGCTAACTCCTGCAGACCATGCATATTCTGTTACCCGTAATTGTCATATTGCCCATTGTATTTTGCATTTGTTTCATTATATGATTGTCATTTATTCACTGTGCAGTCAGTGCACAAGAATGAAAGGAAAACCCAGACATTTTAAATAACATGAATTGCTATTGATTATAGAAAGTCCTTTATTTTCAAGGAAAGTACATACTTTCTTCTAAACCTGTCTTTCAGATGCAAGGCACTTACAATGGGCAGACTAAAACCACTGCAGCCATGAAAGAAGTTTATTTCTTGGTATTTCTCAGCATAGCTCTCAAATTTTCTTAACAGCAGTGAAAAGTGATGAAGCTTCACTTTGAAGTGACTTGAGTCAGCACCAAACTAGGCACAGGAGAAAGTCTGTGAAACAGTTGTTAATATTTATAAAAGTAACTGTCCTATTAAAAGAAATACATCATGTTCCTGGAACCTGTCAGGGAGAGAAAAAAAGTGCTATTCCCTTCCCTTCTAGAAGGATGGGGAGTAGAAATTCTGATTAATTACTGCTAGAGAGTAAAATTATGGCAGATAACTTCCCCTGTGCATAGTTCCAGTCAGCATTTGCATAAGTGAAGTTATTTGCACTCCTAGATCAACCATGGACCCAACCTGAGCCCACCACTGTACAGACAAAGCAGGAGAGAGCCCCTGCTCAATGACCTTGAGGAAGAAAACACAGAAAGACAAAGAATGAAAAAACATCCCAGTATGTTTTAATTTTTCCAATCATAATTCAGGTACAAAAGAAGTCAGTACTTATCAATCAAATCTGCATCCAGTTTCAGAAATCTCAGTCATAACAGAAAACTACCACCAAATTTCCTTACATCATTTACTTCTTTACTACTTTAATTCTTTATTTCTTTTCTTTGGAATACCTCTTTCTGGAGGTGTGCAAATAAACCACAGCTACATGATGACACCATGGCACACTCTTGAAGAGTGTTCTGTAGCTAAGACATTTTGCCTGGGATCCTGATACCAATAAAAAAAAAAAAAAAAAAGAAAAAGAGTAAAGAATGCTGTTTAGTTTGTCTCTAATCCCACATGGCAAAGAACAGAGATAGAGGATCTTGCTGCTTGTTTGGAGAAGATCTTACCTGTATACATGCTTACAAGAAAAGCCTGCCAGACTCAACTGTAGCCAATTTTATCCTGGCTTGGAAAAGATCTCGAAATCTGGGAAGAGGCAGGGAGGCTACAAAGAGAAGGCATTTTCTCAGTTTAATGAGTGTCCTTTACTACAGTGCGTGCATAGCACCAAGCTATTCACGGCAGAGCACACTGATCCTCAGGAGGGACATAATCATTTCATAGACCACATTTTAAAATGTTTCTATTAGGACACTGACAGCTCCTGAGCCCTGGTTGCTGTTTAGTGGCTTACAGATTTATGTGTACGCACATGCCTGCATGCCTGCCCACCCATCTGTGCTTCTACTGAGTTACTAACCTGTCAAAGAGAAAGCCATCTGATTGCTAATCTTCATGGAAAATTTCCTCTCATTTCTGCCCTGTAATTCTTGTCTTTTTTGGGATGCTATTTCCATTTTAGAAGATGACACAGGCTGCAGTCAGTGCTGTCTTCCTCACAATAGAGCAGCCCTCACAGTGTATTATTTCTGTTTGTTTGTTTGGGTTTTTTGTTTGTTTTGTTTTGGGGGTTTGTTTGTTTGGTTGGTTGGTTGGTTTTGTTTTGTTTGTTTGTTTGTTTGTTTGTTTGTTTGTTTGTTTGTTTTTGGGGGGGTTAATGTTCATTCATTCTTACTCCTTGCTGAAGTTCATTGCCGTCTCTTGCTGGGTGGCTTCACTTTCTGATTCAAACTAAGTGTTTACATTTTGAGTGTCCTGTGTTGCATTCCAGTTGATCATAGAAGGCACTGCAGAGGAGTATCAGTAGCCTCACTTCATGGAGTTGTGGTCTTCCCAACCACTACACACTCCCCCTTGCCTGGATTTCTGCTTCCTGTGATCCTCCTAGCTAGCTGTTTGCATGAGTGCTCTCTGATGTGCCTAAGTCCAAAAATGTCAGCACAATCTTCAGTTTAGATCATCTCCTGTTGGCTAGAGCAAGTAATGGGAGTAGCAATGTCAACTGAATTCGCGTGGTTGTTTTCAAGGCAGAAGGGTAAGTAGAGAAAGGTAGATCAATTCATCAGCTGACAGTCAGTCCTGAGCCTGCTCTAATGTTCAAGAGCAAGGAAGCTCTGTGGTTTAACAGTAATTTTTGTTGTTCATTTAAACTGACTCTTCAGTGTTTCCTAGACAAAGCTTCAGGATCTCACTGCCTGGGCATGCAGTTAGATGTGTATTTCTCCACACATGTGTAATACCTGCATGTTCGATATGGAAAGCCTTCAGCATGTAACCACTGATGTATGGGTACTTATAAAACTCCATTCAGCCTCAGACTCTGTTAGAGGATATGTATGTGCTCTACTCCCAGCAGACACATGGTATGATATCCTCTTCTGCTTACTGTGACCTGCTAGGCCAGGTAAACCCAAACTGATGTCTCTCAGCTGTATCCTTAGTTCTGCCTCTAATCCCAGGGCACAAGAGGCTATGGCTCAGGGGTTACAGTGCCTGGTGTGTCAGAGTTTAGGCTAACATGATATGCTTCTGCAGAGCATGGGTTTTGATAAATCTGCTAGCTGATCCTAATGTGCTAGTTTGAGTTTTCATCATGCATGGGAGAAAAACATCAGTGGTTTTCTGAGTTAGTGCTTCATTAACTATGAGAATTTTAGATGCACTAGTGTAAATGACACTCACAGAAGGACATACCATGAGGTATGAAAAGGATCTTAGATAACATAGAAAAAAAAAAAAAAGCAAGAATTCAGTTTTCCATTTCAGCTAGATACAGAAAGGCCTGTCTGTTACTGACACACATTAATGAGTGAATTCTTCTTGTCTGAAGGAAGTCTCAGTAGAAATTCATGGGACAAATTGAATCTGACTACCAAGGCATGAAAATACAGATTTACAGCAATGACAAGTATGTTTGACTGTCTATGCCACTGACTTCTGAACTATTCTCTAAAACTGTTAGGAGAAGACCTACTAGAAATACACTATGACTTGGCCAAAATACAGATCTTGTGACACACTATTCAGTATCTTTTGAAAAGGAAAAGTGAACCATGATTGAGTTGTTTCTTTCAAACACAGAACTGAGCAACTATGTCAAAACAAATTGCTTTCTCAGAAAAGAGGATGAAATTACTTCATAATCCAAGTCATGAAATTATGACCCAGACTTGAATCTTCAACTGGTTATAGCATTCAGATCAGTGATATTTGTTACAGAGATGCTAACATATACAAGAACTCTGCCAACTTGTATCATAAAATATTGATATTCCATACGTGACAAGGGTTTGATATATCACTTTTGACAGAGCTTAAATATTTCATTCAGTTTGGTGTATCAGATTCCAGAAAACTCAGGTATGAAGTTCCTTATTTGAGTAATTTTCCAATCATCATAAACCTACACTTACTGTGAGCTATTTCCGTTTTTTCAGGTTGGGACTAGTGACTGGACACATTGTGATTAGAAAAGCAAAAATAATATTCTGCGTTACTGAATCTGTTGAATTTTTTAATGTAAGCTAAGCAACTAGCTCTCAAAGAGAAGAATTTCAGTTAGAAGTTCAAGGATATGGAGGGATTTAAAATGTCTATACACCCTGTCAAATGCTAAATCAAATGGAATAACCTTATGTATACATACTTTACAACCCTCGACAGCTTTCTTATCTCTTTCAGGATAAATCCATAAAGCAAACAAAAGTTTCTTTCTTGTCAGAGACACTTTCTAATTTGAAGAATTTCAACTCTGAATTCTTTTAAACACCTGTCTCCTTTCCCCTGTAGTTATTTATACCTTGAAGGTAGAACTCTGGTTATTGAAAAGTACAAAAAAAAATATTAAAGTACTGCAAATTATATTAAAAAGTTATAGGAGTAGGAAGTTGGATAGAAAGTATGTTTGTGTTCCTTTTTCCATTCTTTCATACAAATATGCATAGAAGAGTTAATTAATATGTACATCTGTAATCTAGATATTTATGGTATGCAGCACTTCTATATAAAGAAAATACCCATGTTTGCCTTCTGGCCCCTGAAGAGCTTTTATTAGAAATTATTAAATAAAGCCATCTCCTTGCTCAGGTACCTTAACCTAAAATTTATTTATATCACAAATCTACTTGTATCATGTTATAGACTAAATTATTAGAGACTGGTTTTCTGATTCATTTTCATTTAACTCATGTACAGTACGGTTTTCAATACACCTGAGGACAAAACCATCACTAGCATCCAATACCAGTAATCATGGTTTTGTTAACATGTTAACAACCATGGAAGGAACAGCTCCCATAGAGTCTGTGCATCGGCTAAGGGCAGGGCACCAAAAAACTTTCTTGACTGAAGTGAGCTGTTCTGATTACTGTGTATTGCACTCTTGGGCATCCTTTCTTCAGGCACCGATGCTTACTTGCCCTGTTACTGCTGAGCAGCAATGTGAGGACCCTTCTCGATCAACTGAGGGTTCACGTGCTTATCCCTACTTTGCTGGCCTTACTGTTTCCCTGTGTGCTTTGGTCATTGTACAGGATTTGGTGAATGCTTCAGTGCATGCCAAAATGAGCTGTTATGAGAGATTTGTACCCACACTGGCATGATCTGAAGGGCTGCGAGTCTGCAGCAGGGCTCAGGAGGGTACAGAACATCTCCAGATCATTTCTCCCAGGATGATCTTAACACTCCAAAATGTATGTATTAGTCTAAGCAGTCTGTATTTATTTAAGTGATATTTATAATACATATTTCCTGTCCCCAGTGTTTTCTTTTCAGATTTTAGTGAGTTTTAAGACTGTGAGTATAAAGAATATATAAATATGACACTCAGCCTTGACTACGGAACTATGACTGGTATTTATAATGTTCTACATCAAATTTTGAATTAACTTGGAGTTAACATGGTGTGTCACACTGACTTTTGGCTGTACAGTTAATGAAAGCTGGAATCTTTCCCACTCTGTGGGAGGTTTGCTCTTTTGAAGGCCATTTCCACTCATATATCACCTGTGTTAAAATGCAAATGGCTTAAATGTAATTCAAGCACAGAATGTGCTATGATAGGAAAAGAAAAACTGTTTCAATGAGCATGAAGCAGCAATTCTATAAAACTAAAATGAAAGACTTCAACAGCCATGTTTTGTTGCAGAATGTTAGTATTGTGCAATACCACTGCAGTTGCCACATCTCCTTAAATAGTAAAGAAATAATATTGGCTGGAAAAATCCACTGGATTCCAAATTAATAACCAAATAACATAATTTAGAAACAACATTTCTCATTTTGAAAATGGTCCTTTGGGATTTTCAATTATGTTAATTGAACTTCATGACAAAGATGTTCCAATAAAGTAGATTTTTTTCTCAGGAGAAATAAAAAAACAATAATAGTGTTTTACTGTTGAATGTGTACTTTACTCCAAGAGGAGAATTAAACAGTATACAATTGAAAATGCTATATGCAGTGCAGTCATAATTTGTTACTATCAGGTTTTCGCACCTTGAAATTCTTAAGTATTTTTTACACAGGGCAGCCTTAACACTGAGCATGTATATTAATTTGATTCACTTTGGCAAGGCAAACACTGTTCATATTTTATAAAATTAAATTTACTGAAAAATCAATACTCCGCTTTTACTTAAGTACTCAAAATGTATTTTTTTTTCCCAGAAAAGTTCAAAGGGACTACTTTTAATGAGTTTTTGCTGGTTTTTTTTCTCTGTCTGTTTTTGCTTTAGTAAGGATTGTTCAACTGGTTTATGAACCTTTTCATATAAACTTATCTATAGACTTATTTGATTTACCAGAAAACAAAATATTTAATTTTTTACTTATATATTTTATACCATATATATGAAAACATATAAATAACATTTTAATCTTTTGGTCATGTATTATATGTGTGAAGGGCAATACTGTTATGAAAATGAGTTGTGAAAATGAGTTATGAAAAATGAGACTTTTGAGAATAATGCCAGTATTCTGTATCTTTGAAAAGGGCTCTCTTAGTCCTTTCCACTTCTGCAATATATATACATATATATAAAAAAAAAAAGGAGAGAGTGAGAAAGAGCTCATGATCTGTAATACAAACATTTCATACAAAGTATACCTATAACAGTTTTCACTAGGTGGGAATGAAAATTTGTTTCTCTTTGGAATATCTCTGTTGAATTAGAGAAAAATAAACATACATGAGACAAGGTGAGAGAATTATAAAAGATAGCATAATTCATAAATTTATAAACCTAAACATTACAAGGAACTACATGGAATTATATATAATGTGTTAAATATGAAGATAAATTACACTTGAAAATGTAAGAGAGAGGTTTTTAATCTCATTCTGCTGTAACTACAATTATCAAGTTGCCATTTAAAAGGCAGTGCAGCCTGTAGTAGAAGGATAAGAAGCTGCGCTTGACTTCTAAGGAAATATTTTTCACTCATTAAATACATTGGAAAGTTTAAACTGATTTGCATTACATATACAATAGGAAATCGTAGGCCTGGCATTGTAATAATGCATGGGCACACAGGTAGGTAGCTGTTGAAGTCATTGTCTGTTGCTTGCTTCCAATAAGAGAACAGTGAAACAGGATCACTGCACTGCTGTTACACAAATAGCCACTAAGTCAGAGTGTTATCTACTTTTTATGCTTGTGTTTTCATATATACAAATATCACTTAGATAAAGAACAAGTTTCCTTAAAAAAAAACCCAAACAAAACAAAAAACAAACGAACAAACAAACAAACCATGGCTATTTCTGAGCAAGTTTGACAGCATAAAATGTGTGAAATGTCTGTGAATAAACGCCTGAAGACATCAGTGTCCTGTTAAGGTATAGATGGCTGCAAACAGCAAGGTGATATAGTTATGGTGAAGGCTCTTTCTTTCTGGGTGCTTAGAGGCAACAGAGACACTGCAGAGCATTAGCAAGAGGAACAAGCAAAATCAGCAGTGGTGTGGCTTCAAATAGGTGGCTCAGAACAGGGGAGAGAGAAAGCTCAGTCTCAGCCACTTACAGTGTTAGGCTGAGAGGATACAATTAATTAGCTGAATTTGAAATATTTAACCTAAGCTAGTCAACTAGGCTCTCCTTATGACAGAGGAAACACAAAGAGGTGTTTTGTCAGGACCTCTCCATTTAAATGTAAAAGAGCCCAAAAGTCACCCTTGGCAGGTGTCCACTTCTCTCTTTCACCTTAGGGGAGTGCAAGGAAGGGGCTTTGACTAAAAGCCTGTGTCATTGGTCAGCAAAAATTGGGTATTTGTCATTTATGTCATGTATGCTGTATTATGTACCATAAAAAAGGTAAGAAGACAATAGCCATCTGGAAAGATGCTGAATATTACCTGAAGGATGGCAAACAGTTGGTTAGTGTGTTTTCAAAATCAGAAGAGATGTTTCCAATCTGTGTTAAAGGCTTATTTCTTTTCTGAAAATATGGAGAGTATTACTACCAAAATTTACCACATACTGTTCAGTTCTACAGACATATTCTCTTAAATAAAATACAATTACTTTTTTAATGTCTTCTTTATTTAGAGGCTCTTTCCACAGAAATAAACATTTCCATTTCTTAGAAAAATGAAGTGGGACAAATCCTACAATATTTTAAATGACGCAGGCAACATTCCCATTGAATTCAGACAGGGCAGAGGACAGATTGTGAGATCTGGATGCAAATACTGATCTTTCAGTGATCTGTAACTGATGTATTTGCCAACACCTTCCCAGTGGCTTAATCCATTTGGTTTTGTGTGCTGCAAGTGGTAACCTTCGCAATAAGCAACTTGCTAAGCAAAGGAAAGCCATGGAATGTCAGCTGCCTCACAGAAAGGTACACACAGTCTACTGCAGAAGTGCTTCCTAGCTATCCAAAAGACCCTTACTTCAATACAACTAACAGCATTTCAAAAATATGACCCAAATTTTTCCTT
Organism: Formicarius rufipectus; assembly: GCA_013399695.1. NCBI lineage: Eukaryota > Metazoa > Chordata > Aves > Passeriformes > Formicariidae > Formicarius > Formicarius rufipectus. The sequence goes on along the minus strand of VXAU01003283.1, from coordinate 238,899 downwards.
GCAGACTCTTTTCACTCCCTTGCAGATATAATGGTCTTCTGCTTTCCTTTCAAATTCATTTATTAAGTAATTAATTTGACTGTTTTCATCCTTAAAGATAAGAAAATTAAAGAATATAGCCATAAACTGGAAGTGTATTGATATCCAAGTAGACTTATTCAGGCTGAAACATACTTTTCCATTTACAAATGCTTACAAAGTGAAAGGAACTTGCCATCTTTCAAACCTTTACTAGAGGATAGGCATTTTCACTAAGCTGAATTTACAGTTGAAGATGAACAGTGTACAAAATACTAAAAAAAATGTGCAAGAGATAAAGGGACCCATCAAGCTTGTATTTTCATCTGTACTCTCCTGTAAAACGTAATGCAGATATCAAAGTGACTGTAGTATCAGTTCATGTGGGAATTCAGGGACTAGTGTGGGAGCTGTAAAATACTCAGTTATACATATCAGAGAAGAAGTTTCTATGTAAAGCAGCTTTTTAATATACCCATATACCACATTTTTTCATTCCTTTCATTATGGCCATATAGTTACCTTATTTAGAGTCCATATAGATTAGAAAAAATTTTGGTTTTTTTGTTTTTTGTTTTTTTTTTTTAATTAAGTATTCGAATGATGTGTGAATAAGGAATCAGAAAGCTATACCAAGTCTTTGACATCTTTTCGAAAGGCAATGTGACAGTTCAGCACTTTGAAAAATACTGATATTCTCCTGACATGAATGTTTCTGGTATTGCAGTAACATTCTTTTTCATATACTGGAGCTCTGAGAACTTTGGCAGTTTCACATCTCCAGGGTTCAATGTATTTTTCTTTTTTATTCTTTTTTGTTTCAGTTACGAAGGGTTCACACACTTGCTGAGTTTAGCTTTGGGTTTCTAGGCTCTTGAAAGCCCTAAAACTCAAAGCAGTACTTAGCCATCATCATGAGTTTTCCATGGTTCGGAACAAACCAGTAACCTTTGTGTAGAGCTCAGAAATAGGATTAACTTGACAGTCAGTCTATACTTTATAAATTCAGTCTGAGCTCATTTCAACGATCGGCAAAACTTGGAACATCTTTTTGACAAATCTGAGACAAATAGAGGATTATGAAGACAACTCAAAACAGTCATCTCAAAAAAGGCAAGTAATCTCTCCTGTGTCTCCTTTGTCCTCCATACCAGTTGCTATAGAAAGAAGGGAATTTCACATGACTGCAAACTTCATAAAAAAATGTACACAATTCATTCAGATGAGAAAAGTTTAACTAATCTTATGCTTTCTACAGTTCAGCTGTTACATTTGTTCCACATTCAGCTGAAATGCTTCTATGTTATGCTTACATTAAAGAAATTAAGGTCTATAACTCAGTGTCAATCAAAGTGTATGAAATTTCTCTCAAACAAATGAGTCTTTATTTTTTACATATCTGAAGACGGCTGCCTACATATGAACCCATTCCATTTACATTTAAATCCAGATCTCTAAAAAAATTTACCTAAGTTAAAAAAAACATAAACTGAAAAAGAAACGTCCAGTGTTTCGTTATTTACATGCTTAATGTTGTTTGATTCAGAAACCACAATATAAATATTTTCTTTCAAAAAATCTGTAAGCATCAAGATATATATAAATATTCTACAAAACGACCAGTGTGCTCTCACCAAAAACAGATGCCTTGAAAATATTTGGCTTGTTTTTAAGAAAAACACTTAAATCATTTTTTGAGGTCTAGCCATCTATACATTGAAAGAGCAAGTGCTTTTAGAAGCAATACTTCTATAATACATATTTCTACTTTTTTCATATGTCTAAATGACATAAAAAGTCTTTACTTAATATTCAGAAAATCTGCTGTGGTGCAGGTGTGCAGGACTTTTCAGAAATTACTTGGGAACGAAATGAGTTTACCCAAATGGCCCCTTTTACGGGAAAGTTTATTCTGCTCTTCACAGTGTCCCAGCAGCACAGTGAATGCCTTCAAGTTCCCAGCTCCTTCAAAGAAACAAAATGTCCCTGAGCCCGCAGTTCTGGATGCTCCTGCAGCTTCAGTGCCCTTGCACAGCTGTGGGAGTAGGTTCCCAGGGAACTGCCATTAGGACAGCCTTTCCGCACAGGGTACAACTTTCATGCTGCCTGTCTGGGCTCACCACCCCCAGGTGCTGGGCAGAGAGGTTGGCCTGAATCACAACTAGTCCTTCCAAACCTGGGGGAGAAACTGGGTTTGGAGCAGTGCTTGGCCAATACAGCAGGTGCCTTAAAGGAAAATAGATGTGTACAAATGTTTATCCGGGTCAGCTGCTCACTGGGGAGTACAAACTTTCTCTTGGCACCTGTCCTCATGGCAGTGTGAGTCTGTCCCATGCAGCTTTGCTTTTTACTGGGATAAAACAGTTTCCGTATGCCAATAATGTAAGCATATGAGTGTAAGCTTTCATTACTTTCCCAAGTTTTTTGTGCTTTTATAGCACTCACTGCACTACTTTGGAACATGGTCTTTTTGTTATTCACTCTATTGGCTTTCAAGGTAGCCATTTCAGGCCTCTTGTTGCCATGTTACCGCACAACTAACAGAGCCTTATCCAGAAATGCTCACTGACTGTGGATATAGGAAATAAGGGCAAAAATCACAATTAATTGTAAATAACCTTAATACGACAGCCTAAAATGTAAGTGTCTGGTCTAAAGCAGCCAATCTTAACTCCTTCTCTCATCAAAGGAGAGACTTTGCTTTCTGCAAAGAACTGTTTGTTTCACTATAAGTTGGGAAGCTAAAATACATGGTTCTTATAAGGTCCATATGTCTCCCTTTAGTTTTTAGGGGAAACCTACATGACTAACTGAAACTAGAAGCCCCTTTTGGGTGAAATGAAGACCACCATTGGTATCTGCATTTAACATGAACATGTCTCACTGAAAAGTTATTTTACCGCAGAGTTTCTTACTAGCTCTGCAAGGAACAAATAGCCTGAGCTCGCTAACAGCAAGCAGCCCCCACTACACAGAGATTTTCAGCATAGTTTTACTTGTGTGCCTCCTCAGCTGTTGTGAAATATATGTCTATAAAACAAAGCAATTATAAAATGACTTTCATGCACAAATACAAATGGGTAAAAAATATATGTTAAAACCAAAGACAAATGAATACATGACGATGTAATTGGAAACAGATCACACTGCAGTGCTGTTTGAAAGGAATATTTTTCACTTAGTTCTATTACTATACAGACACCCGCAAAGCACTTAAACATGGAAGAAGTTTTCTAACACATAGTAAGCTGCAGAAAAGAAACAAATAATTAAAAAAAAATCTTCCATTGCTGTTTCAACAATGTACACGTGTTTCATGTACAGTGTTCTTTTTCTGTACTTCTCCTAACTTAAATCACATTACAAAGTATAAACAATACATTTTACATAAAAACATAATGTATATTCCGAATTATTTTTACTGTGAAGGCAATGTGCCAGTGTTTTCCATGTAATTTCAAAAGGTTTTTTTGCTAGTTTTGTTGGCAAAATGGTATTAGACACATACCAAGGTTTAACCATGTTAAGTCAAAATATTCTTTGGCCCAACTGCACTGAAGTCAACAGAGATTATACTTTGGGCATCTTTATTTTCAAGGTCCTTTGATATTTCAGAGAATAGTTTACTGTTCAGATCTTGTCCTCCAGAAAATCAAAATCTTGTTTTGTTATTTCCCTCTCCAACATGATAATAAGTCCCAGGTTCCCTTTAGTTAACACCCAAGGATATGTGATGAGGCAGGACCCATATGTGAGGCAGGACTGCCTGCAAGTGGCTTTGTCTATAGCAGTTTTTTGCCCACTGCCTAAGACACCAATTCCTAAACATTACACAGTAATGTATGTTTAATTCTAGATTTTTTTTGTATGGAAGTCACACATGAGAGTTTCATAATAGAAAGTCAGAAAACAGGAAGGATCATTTCCTGGCAACTTAATTCCATTTGGTTTTATATTTTTAAGTTCATAATATAGAAACTCTTCAGCAATCTTAATCGTATTTTTAGCAAGATAAAAAACCCAGTCTCAGATACTTGGGTTATATACTAGAGATGGACAGTTATAGTAATATGTTATATAATCTCCCAAAAGTAGGTGAACTGTCAGACAGAGCAGTGTAAAGTGTATTACTGTTTTTTTGGACACAGCTCTTTACCAGAATTTGTGATGTGTTACATGAAAAGCCCAAACCGCATGGCACACACAGTCATTTGTAAAAAACTTTCCACTTCTTCATGCCCAGAGACTAATGTTGGGATCAATTCTCAAGGATTTCAGGAGAAAGAGACAGCTGACCACAGATTTGGCTCAGAAATCAACTCTGTTTTTACATCAGAATCCATTCTGTCTTTAGAGGGCAAGTAAATATTTTCACAGAAATGAATGAAACTGGACACAAGATCTGAGCCATCATTCAAAACTAAACTACTTCTTAAGTGAGATGTCGAAAGAAGATAAGACTATTTAGCTGATTGTTAATATTATGGTGAGTTCTTGTAGAGTTGAAAGGATCTCATAGCTACGTCTCATGCTACAGAGAGACTATGCAGCAGAGAACTTACAATATAAGTGATAAAAAAGACTAAATGCAGAAATACTATATTTACTACCTAGTGTCAGCTGCAACAAGACAAGGAATGATGGTCTATCAAGAGTTAAGCTTTTTATACCATGTGCAATTCAGTTGAAATTATCAAGTCATCATAAAAATTTTAAAAGGTCTTCTTCCTTCTTGACCCCAATGTTTTCCACCCATCCTGCAAAAGAGAGCCTACTACAATCAGAAACTGGAGATGAAACAGCAAGAGCATGAGGGTTTATGAATATTTAAGGATTTTATGAATACCAATCTGTTTAAATACAACAGGTTTCAAAAATCATGCAGGTAGGTCTCTGTACTGAAACCTAAGATGGATAACATTAAAAAATAATCAGCTGAATAGTTTTTAAGCTGTTAACTCAGTGTTTGTATCACCATCTTCTACCATGTAGGTATGTTTGCTTCATACTTTCATGCCTCTTTTGACAAACGTAGTAATAGAGAACCTCTTATGTAAAATCAATTGCATTTCTAACATTCTTAATGGACTGAAGTTTACATTTCCAGACTAAGCCATGGTCAGAGGAAGTACTTCACTGCATCATATTAAGTACTGACCACTTAATCAGCAAATGATAGAAAGGCAGCTATCAAACATGACAGAAGGAACAAATACAGCAACACGTATGTAGAAAATTTGGCATATAAAGTAGAGTTAATTTTGGCCTTGCCTTTCCAATGAGAAGAAACAAGAACAAGTTGAAAGCCAAGATGGGACTTTAAATAGACAGTTCCTTTATTCTGGGATTCTAGATTTACTGCTGCTAGTCCCTCAGTATCATACCTCAAGTCTATTGTTCTTGTTCAAGCAGTGTGAGGCTGTTTAAGCAGGTGTTCTTGATCGCAGCAAAATGGAGAGACGTTATTCCTGACCTAACATTTCTGTAGGCTTGTTGGTCCTCTCACTGAGTATGCTCAGTTTATGCTAAACATAAGGAAATTTTGCCTAATCTGCATTTTTCTTGACGATATTCCATCTTCCGTAAGCATAGAAGGAGCCAGCATAAAGCTACAATATTACCTGGAAAACTCTCCATCACTGAGGTCAGATTTGCAAGATTTACAGTTGCTAGGAACCAGCAGACTGAAGATGCATCCTTAAAACACTGGGGAAAATGTCCTTTTCTTCTACTACAAAGTTTACACAATTTCCCTCCCTGCCTTGTTTGTATGATTCAGACTCAATTGCTACTCTTGCTAGCTGCCTTTATGGGTGGCATATTCATGCACCATGTGGGAAAAAATCCCACGCAAGCATAAGATAGACAAGATGATTTAGTACTTTAAGGCCTTTTCCTTCTAGCTGTGCTAGCTGACATTATTTGTGGTTTGTGTCTTTGAATTCCAGACTCTCTATATGTGACAGATCACTGAGTGCACAAAACACAAAAACTAACAATAGCTGAAGTCTGCCTCCTAGGCCCGTTTGGTAATCCATGGAGAAAGTGAAAGGCTGCTGTGGGGGTTATTTGAAGTAAGGTGTTATCCTTTGTAACTGTTACTACCTTTAGGGAATAAACTTAGGGAGGCTAGGTTCCCATGCCTAGAATTCATAGAATCAGAATATCCTGAGTTGGAAGGGACTTACAAGGATCATAGAGTTCAACTCTGATGGGTAACATTAGACTTCATGGATATCTTCCCCTAATTGTTGCTTTCAGTTGTTTTGTGTCACAAGAATATTTCAGTCCAAAGAAAACCACAGGTGCCTGGTGTTCAAAAAACTGCTGGCTGAAGTACTCTATATGGGTGCAGCTGGTGTAACCTGGGATTAGAGAGTGACTCTCTGGTAGGCAAATGCTGTGAATCCCATGTAGCATTCAATATCATCATGCAGGAAATACATTGATCATAAACATCCAAAGAGGATATTTTCTTTTTGCTAATTAAAATAGTTATGTTCATTCTTTAAAAGAACTAAAAGTTAAAACATGCTGATACAGAGATGAACTGGTTAAATACAGCTTCTGGGCAGGTGCAAAGCATCATATTTCAGAAATTTTGAGGCCAATTGTGACAATACAACCCAGTTGTTGATAATAAGGTGCTTCTACACAAGACTGAGAGGTAGGGAATTAAATCATCCCCAGTCTCATGGGCAACATACTGTTTCAGATCAGGAGGATTACGTACTAGGTTGGTAAACCTGGAGCCAGAAAGCACTATCAGTCCTAACTTTCTATGAAAAATAATTGAGTTCACCAATTTTTTTCTTCCTCCAGTTGAAGCATGCAGAGAACTTGCAACATAATAGTTAAGTCCTGTTACCATAAAATGAGATTCTGGGCAATTCTTAATGACACTCTTCATCTTTAACTTATTCTTTCACAAGCCTGTGTAAGGTAGGTCTCCCGTTGCCTCACCAAGTGTGAAATCAGAGACCCACAAAGTCAAGTACATTGGGGTTGCTTGCATGCATATGCATGTAAATTCAGCAACACAATATTAAAGCCCATGGAGTAATACAAATACAAAATGCCTCTCTCCTGTAATAGAAGGAGAATTCAGCTTCACATAAATGTTCTAATTTCAATGTATGTGTGAAACATAATCTAATGCATAGACCTAATTACCCAAGAATATTTATCATGGGGAACTTTGTGTTATCTGGATAGAAAGCTCAGAAAAATAAGCTGTGTTGAACAGTATTTTTTCTATCTTTTTCCATTTTGGGGTGAAATATTGGTGAAATACAATGACTTTTAGGAACTTAGCAAGCACATCTGAGCTCTACACAGCTGGAAATAAAAATAAAAGTCCTCAACACACTAAAAAGTAAAGCATTATTTTGGAAGAAAAGTGATTATTTTGAGTAGTGGTGGATGAAAGTGTGCTTCCTTTTTTACTTTTAACTAAATCCAGCACTAGCAAAAATCAGTGCAAAAGGAAGCATTAAAATGTATTTTATTTTCTGCAAATCTTTGGGTTTATATTTTGTATGTATTTCTCTGTACTGTAACTAGCTTGAACAAGTACTTTTCCTTGTAAACACTTTCGATTGTTTAGACAAACTAAATGTCAGCCAGTTCTAAATGCATTTGCAATGAGAAATATACCAAATCAAAATAATGGCAGATGTATCTCAGGCAGCGTTAAAAGACTTTAAACTACAGAGTATCCAAAACAAAAAATCTACATCAAACATAGAAACATATGGTTAATCCGTCACATCTGTTTAGTTAAGTGATGGCCTTAATTACTTTTAGTCACCCATGACTCTCATGAACAGACTCCACTTTAAATTTAGATTCAGACATTTTTCCATTTCTGTAATTAGAATTTATTCATGTGTAAACAGGCTCGACATCGGTTTACCCACACGCATTTAAGTTTTTTAACTGTGTGGCCTTGCAGAGCAATTCCTGCATGTTTTATGCCTATTCATATAGTTGGCCTCCTTGTCCCACATGTAAACCACAGTTTGTTTACCAGAGATTTTAATTTTTTTTCCCCATAAAAAGCCTTTGAAAGGAACATCCATAACCGAAACCTTGATTCGCAGAACCATCTTTCTGGTAAGGAGGAAACTGCTTTCTCATGCATCCCTTCATCCGAGTATCCGGGACAGAAATATGTCTGGGTTATTTTTTCCCTCCACCTTTTTTCTACATCCTACTAGAAGTGGTTGGAGCATGGAGAGATTTCAGCAGGCAAATTAAACTTCCTAATAAAATTTCCCATGTGACTGTGGCTGGCCACTGACATAATGATATCAGCATGAATTTCATGAAGGGTTACACACTTGTGGATATGTTTTTTTATTCAGTCATCTCTGGAATGATTTCTCTCAGGCACAGAATAATACAGGCTGAGCACATTCTTTCAGGTTTAACCCTTAAATGAACTAGATTAGGCACAGAACAATTATTTGATGGAATTGATGCTCCTGAGAATCCCTCAAGATAATATATTCCAGGACATGAAAATGAGATTTAAGCATGTTGCCAGAGGTTCTTCCCTTATGGTGTTATGTCAGTGCCCTTGGTTAACAGTCAGAAAAGTTTTTTCATGAACATCCATGTTTCTGAGTGCCACAGAAGTGTGATTTACCATGTGTTCATGAAAACCATTTCCACTTTACAGAGGAAGGTGATGCCTAAAGGTTTGGTGTGTATTTTGTAGATCTTTAGAGTTTTAGAATTGTAGGCTTTTTTGCTCACATATCAAGTGGTGTTAGGAGTCACTAAAGTAATTTTCTCACATATTCTTAAGCTTTCTGAAGGTCATGGTGTTTTGCAGAGACACTTGCAAGATAACTTGAAGACAAAACAAAAGAAGAGTCCAGAACCCTTGGAGCTACTCCAAGGGGGCAACACTTAGGACCCTGGGGAGCTGGGATGCCAAGGGAAATAGGAATCATGGTTGGTTACAGATATCTTATATGTTAATTATTGCAAGATTATAAAAACTATAACATCACTGGTGGAGGCACATAGGCCTTGCGGTGGTGTGCACCTCCATGGAAGCTCCCAATAAAGGTATTTATCTATCTTTCTCCATTAATGTTTTTCTGAGTGCCTATTTTCCAGGATTTTAGGCATCAAACGAATTATAGTGTTTAAGTGACTGTTCTTCCTATGCCAAGGGTGCCACAGCATTCCTTCAGAACAGCAAGAGCAGACAGAATATAGTACATTCGGGTTGGTGTGACACATCATAGGACACTTTACAGTTAGAAGATACTGTAAGCAAATAAATTTAGAGTGATTTATAGTATTTTTCTCATTTTACTTTATAAACCTCAAATTTTGATCTCTTCCCATTTGCTGCAACCTTATCTATGCTTAGGTGCACATTTTAGTATAATGAATTATACAGTATATTTATTATACAGACTATATTGATACATGCTGATTTAAACAAACTAACAAATTATAATTAATATTCCTCATAGAAAGCTTAATTTTTATAATTTAAAAAATCACATTAAAAAAAATTATCCCATGCTAACTATTATCTCCTCACTTCTGTCTTTCATATATAATCTTCTTGATGGACTACCTGTAATTATAATTTAGCCAAGTGGCATTTAGTTGCTACAAGCCATTTGAATAAAATTAGAACTGCTCAAAACTAATTCCATTGTCAATAACTGCACTATATGTATGTCAAATTGATACAATCATGTTAAGACAGTTTTCTATATAAACTGCATTCATTTATATCTGGACTTAGCTAGTACTTAGAAAGTTGAAATCTGCATTTTTGATTCCACTATTATGCGATTTTGAGCTATTGCTAGTAAAAAATCCTTTCCATGCCATTCCCACTTGCTGATGTAAATCTTAAATTTGACCTAACCTTTCAGTGTGTACTAAGAATTTTCAAATCCAGATGTATGTATCCAGCTTGAGCAGACTATGAATAATGTCACTCTCTGAATCTCCACTGACAGAAGGCAACCTTAGTTTATGAGACCAGGAAGAACCCAGGTTATAAAAAACTTACACTTCCATATAACATATGGTGGGCATTTTAACTGAGTGCTGTCTCTTCAAAATTTGCTTAAGGAATGGAAATGAATTGACAATTTGTATCTTACTAGCTCTGCTCAAAATGTTACCAAAAGACTCGGTAAGAAAAAGGGAGAAGCAAGGCTATGCTTAGTGGTTGTGGTTATCTTAGCATCAGGACCTGTGACGGGACAACTTAGCATGGTTAGGTTTTGCAAGATGGAAAAAGCAGTTGAGGAAGGCTTCCAAAAACAAAATTCAAAAGGTGTCAAAAAGATGTAAAATGGGAGAAGAGAAAACACTTAATGAGCTGAGAATCATTAGAAAAACTGTGAGCAGGATCCTACTATACTGGTTGGTGAATGATTAACAAGCTGTTTTATTTTGGAGTTTACACAAGGCAGTTATGGGTATTAGCTCTCAGATGGCTCATTCCTTCTATGAGCCTATAGAAAAATAGAAGTATTATGCTTTCAAACTAAGTGTGATTTTTTCTGTGCATATAACTTCTTTTTCCCAGGTTCCTTCTTTCTCTGATGTGACATTTATACTTTGGAGGTTTTATTTGTTTGTTTTAGGTCAGAAGTCTGGCTGCTTCAGAAGTGGTCCTTAGCATCTGGCCTCACTTTTGTAACATTTTTCTCCTGATCAAATCATCATGTGTATAGACCTGAGTATGTACTATAAGATCAGAAATGTGTTTCATTTTCTGGTGAATCACTGTTGCTGCCAAACACAACCCGAATGGCAGACTGAAGAAAAATATCTCCTTATGGGAATAGAGAGTGCAGAAATGTTTCTTAGGCACCTGCCAGAAACTTGCTGATGCGTTCTGGGTAGGAAAATAGGTGGCAACAGTAATTTCATGGGCAGTGAGAAATGTTGCTTTTACAGATAGTTTCTTAATTTCTTTCATCTGTCCATAAAGCGTTTCAGTCCTTTCTTTCTACCATGACCAATTAGTGTGCCCATTTGACTAATTCTTCTGGTCATTTTAATGACTCTTGGACAAAATTTGCTCATTTATTTTGCTTCAGGTTAAAACCAAGACAATCTTATTCAAGACAGAAGTCATAGGCTCCTAGTAAAATCTGTCTCAGTAAAGACTTTGCTGAAATCCTCCTCAGTAACTCAAAAACATCCTGGATATTTGAGGGCTTTTTTCTCTTTCCTCCTTCAGGGAGTGTACCTTTAGATAAAAGCATCACATGAACATATTGCTAGCTCATTAATGGATACCTTTATAGTATTTTCATGGATACTGCAAATACCTAACACTGGTAACAAAATACAACATGCAGTAGAATTCTTCTGCAAGTGAGAACAGTCTATCCTGATTAGGCACGACTTAGCAACAAAGGTAAAGGTTGTAGAGGAGACCATCTTCTTGGCACTCATGGAACTACCTGCTCACCTGACAGGTTAAACATGCTGATAGTATCTGTCAGGCTATGGTTATCTAATGTAGCTTCCAGACAAGAGCTAACAGCTAACTGGCCAACATCTCCTCACCCACTTACCCTATCTCAACTCCTCAGCCGTAATGGAACGTGACAAGAGTGGCTCCCAGTAGAAACACAGAATCATCTTTGTTTGGAAAAGACCTCCAAAATCATAGAGTCCAACCTCTGATTGATCATCATCTTGTCAACTGTATTGTGGCATTAAATGCCATGTCAAGTTTTTTCTTGAACAGTTCTAGGGATAGTGATTCCACCACCTCCCTGAGCAGCCCATTCCAGTACTTAACAACCCTTTCCTGATGTTCAGCCTAAACTTGCCGTGGTGCTGCTTGAGACTATGTGCTCTCATCCTGTCACTAGCTGCCTGGGAGAAGAGGCTGATACCCCTGACTACAACTTCCTTTCCTTCCACTGTTCTCAGCCCATTAATCCAGTCTGTTCAGATGACTCTGCACAGTCTTCCAACCCTCCAGCAGATCAACTGCTCACCCTAGTGTCATCCACAAACTTACTGAGTTTGCACTCAGTCCTGTCACCCAGATCAACAATAAAGACAATAAGATATTAGTAAAGATATTGAATTCATTGATATGAGTGAAAAGCAGGTAGGAACAGCAGTCAAATGATTGTATAACTGATCATCTCAGTTAATATTTCTCTGCAGCTAAATTTAGTTTCACACCAAGATAGAATCTACTTCTTTGGTGGGTGGTAGGATATGTCTGGGATGTGTTTCTAAAATGGTGTGACATCTTCTGCTATTTAAGACCACAGATTAGTACAAGGAAAATCACTGAGGAAGGGTCAGAGCAGAATTATCCATTGATCTGAATTAGAATGGCATCTTTAATTACTCTTGCTGGGACAAAAATCACAAGAACCATTAATCCTTATTCTTCAGGACATAATTGAGCAACAGCTGGAGTCAGAAATAATTTTCCTCTATGACAGCATTGCACAATTTTGTGTATTAGGGAGTTTTATGTCTACTCTTGAGATGGCTGGCACCAGCTCAGTTGAAGACAGTAGGTCAAATTAGATGGTTCTCTGGTTTGTTCTGTAGCAATTATTATGTTTGTACACTAATACAGTCACTGTAAAAATCACAAGCTGTCTCGGGCATCATGTAGGTGATAATGGCTGATTCTTCATTCCCTTTTTTCCATCTGCTTTGAATAACCAGTAAATTAATACCAGTTGAGTCTGTGGTTAGATCTCGTACCAACAAGTAGCAAAATGAGGCTATGGAAGTGCAAGAGACCATGCAACAGATAAACATCTTCTGTATCCACATATATACTTTTACCATTATTCACTTTTTGCAAATAACCCTCTAGTAGGAGGACCATTCTCAGAAAAAAAAAAAAAAATTAAAGAAAAAAGAAAAAAAAAAGTTCCAATGGATTTAACATCCCTTCAGTGCCTCACAATGAATAGCACCTCTATGATTAGATGTCAAATAAAGTGCTTGCAAGATTTCCATGAACCACAAAATGGAAATGATGGAAATAAAAATTCAGATAAGACTGAGTAAGTAATCTATATATAGCAATTATGGAGGTTCAGTACTACACTATGCTCATCCTAAAAGAATGACATCAGTTGTTTGGCTAATGTAGTATACAACCTCGTATGAGTTAGAAGTGCAAATTCATTGCTAGATGATTTGTTTCATGTTGATAATGCAAGAAAATCATGAAAAAGAAAATTCAATCACTCCCTAGTATTTTCAGTTTTGCAATCTATGCAAGGTTTTAGGATTGGTATTGCCACTCTCATTAAGCCCAGGAAGTTACAACTTGTTCTGAACACTACCAGAGTAGGCAAATTTTCAAATTCTGTTCCATTTCACACTCATAATTCAGCACTTCTTTTAGCTTGAGCCTGACTTCTCTCACTCATCTGGATAGTAGCAAGCATATTTACTCATTGCCCAGCATAAGAACAAAACAGTGGATGAAGTCAGAAGAAAACTCTGTAATTACCTAGCATAATTTGAAGTTTCAGTCTCTACAGTTGCTTATTCAAGTGTTACTTGGCTTTAATTATGCTTCTTAAGGGTAAAATTCAAGTCTATGAAGAACACAGAATTTTTCTAATAATAAAGAATACCTCTGAAACTATTTATTTTTTGGAATATACATAGTAATATATTATGATTTATTAATGCAGGGGAAGACTTAGCTCGTTCTGAACAGTGGAATTTTAATGCCCAGAAAATGCCTATAGTTATGCAGACTGTACATCCTAGTATCATGGTAACAGACATGAAGAAAAATCTGTACTGTAGAAAGCTATTTACTAAGGATCTTCTGAGTAGCTTAAAGTAATCTTCCAGTGGTAGGAGACCAGGGTAAAGTGAAGCAACATGAATTTAAAGACATTTATGAAATCTCCTTGTATGTGATTATCTTTTTTTCAGTGGTTGAAATGAAAAGAAATAGAAGCAAAGAAAGAAAAGATACTGCAAATAACATAGATGGTTCAGTCATAAATGAAGTCACCTTACGTTTATGTAAGGCATTATATCTAGAGTATTTCCAGAAAAGATGTTCTGAAAGTCTAGAAATTGAGACCTAATATATATACTACTCTTCACATTTCCAGGTTTATGTTTTTTACAATTGAATAGTTGATTGCTGGAAGGCAGACATTGAAAATTTAATTTTAGAAACCTTTAAAATACACCATAGAGAACAAGTAATATACATTATAAAAATATTTATGCTGGAAATTACAATTTCAAAAAAAGAACTCTGCAGATAAAGATTGATTAAATATAATAATGTTCAAAAAATATTTTCTCCTTTTCTTGAGAAAATGAAAATTAAGGGCAAGAAAACTCCATAGTAGTTTTTACTTTTGTTTCCCCTTATCCTCTTTTTTTTTTTTTTTTTTTTTTTTTTTTTTTTTACTGTTGTGGGTATTCATGCCATCTGTTTTGCAATACATTGATATCTCTTAATATGGTCTCTAACCAGTTATGAGAAATAAAGGGAGATTGAAAATAACTGAGAAACATAAAGGCATTGGGAGGTGTACGATGTGAAAGACTGGCACATCATAAATTAGAAATTACAAGTCTTAAAGGTGTGGAAGAGCAAATTTAACATGCTGGAAGTTCATTCTAAATAAAGTTTTGCTGTTTAGTATCTGCATTATCTTCTACAAAAAGTAGCAAATAAGTAAAGTCAAATTTACTGAAATAGAAAGAAGTCAAGTTTATACACCATTAATTAATTTTATTTTTGCTTATGCTTTGTTATTTACCTATGCTGACTTTGCAACACCACACTGCATAAGCTTTCCATAGTTCTTCATTTGCTCCAGGAATATTTTATTGCCTCCATATATTTTCTAATTATAAGCTTTTAATTATAAGGCTAAGCAACATCTCCTTAAACTAGTAAATAGCTACATTGAGTGATATGTGCTGATTTGATTTAATTTATCTATTACAAACTTTAGAATTGAAAGAAGGTTTAAGTAGTTTCTATGCAAAAATCCAGGTGTTTTTAAGAAGGAAAATTTAAAAAATTGACTATGACACAGGTCGTAGGCTTTTTAGAATACTTCAAAAAATCAATTTCCCAAAATATTCTGAAATCCCAGCCAGGGAGAGAGATATACTATTGTTTGAGTGCCAGTTTCTCAAACTGACCAAGACCAGCCTATTGCATCCATACTTAACAAGTCTAACTACTTATTCTTCATCATCATCATCATCATCATCATCATCATCATCATCATCATCATCATCATCATCATCATCTTCTTCTTCTTCTTCTTCTTCTTCTTCTTCTTCTTCTTCTTCTTCTTCTTCTTCTTCTTATTCTTATTCTTATTCTTATTCTTATTCTTATTATTATTATTATTATTATTGATGCTAGCTGGAAGATTTCCAAACTGCCTCATATAGGCACATACTTTTGTATAATCAGAGATACATTGTACATACAAATAAATATTTTGATTTAACATTTCAGTAGAAAGGGAAAAAAAAGTAAATCAAGAGTAACAGAAAAGAAATTGTGGTTTAGGGTTTTTTTAATTCAGTTCTAATTATTCTCAGTATTATTAAGTCCATTGAATAAGCAGTTAATTATGCCATTTGTACTGAAAATGTAGCTTTACTGAGTCCAACACCAAAAGAAATGTCTTGAAAATACTTTCTAATTATGAAGAAGCAACCCTTTAGAATTATGGATGGCATCCTTTTTATTCCTCCTTTTGGCCTTGCTCAGTAACATATTCCCCATAAGGCTGGCTCTTACCTAAACCTGCACCTAGGTTCCAATTTGTAATTCTGCCACTTAGTCTGTATCTCCTGACCATGGTAACGCATGTCAATTCACTGGAAAAATCAATCTGGCTTTAGCACATGGAAAATCATTTCTTCAGGAAGTGGGATTAGTTCCGTACTAAGGCCAGACAATTGACTTAGAATCATAGAATCATGAAACGGCTTTGGTTGGAAGCAATAAAGATCATTAAGTTCTAACTGCCCTGCCATGGGCAGGCACACCTCTCACTTGACCAGGTTGCTCAAAGGGCAATGCAACCTAGCCTTGTAGGAGATTTGAAGGAGTGTAGTGAATGAAGTGAATAAATTTAAAAAATTATTTCCAGTGTATCCAAGACTGTACATGTCCGCCTTCCTTTTTTTTAACTAGGTCAGTCCTTCTTACCTTGGTTCTCCCTGCTCTATAGTTTGGCTTCTCCTTTGCCCTATGATCTGTATTCTCTATGTAAGAGATAATATCTCATTACTAAAACCAGACAGCTGTCTTGTGCCTTCAAGCCTACTTGGACTCATTTGAGTAGACCATTGATGACTGAGAGCTAGGGTATAAGCCACATGGATGATATTTTTCTGCTGCCTGCATACCAAACCCTTCTTGAATTAATCTTAATGGTAAAAAAAAAAAAAAAAAAAAAAAAAACTCCACCAAAAAAAAAAAAAAAAATCTCCACATGAACAAGAATGTCATACAAACATATGGAGCACATGATATTGCTAAGTTAGAGCAGATTCAGAACTAACCGAATACACATAAACAAGATGCCTTTTGGAACACAGTAAATAAATATTCCACTGTATGAAAATTATTTAGTCACGTGACATTAAACAGCAGCCTTTTCTGGAATGGCTAATAGATGTGAGAGTTATACCAGGCCTCATTCAGATTATGGAAAATCAATCAGTAAAAAAAAATGCAGAGTCTTCACAAGAGAGATGATTTCGCTTCCTGTGTCAGGAAGTCAGAGATATATTTCAGAAGACTTATGCTTGTCCTTTCTTGAATTAACACATGTAAGCCACACTAAGAAAAGGCTTAAAATTAATTAATTCTGAGTCTAACTGTATGGCCTGCTTTCCAGAGATTTTGTGCAAATCTGAAAAAAAGTATGTAAAGACAATTTAATGAACTCTATTCTTTATTTCACATCTGGCTGTATCTCTGCAGTCATGTCCATGTGGAGCACCTTCTATAACCATTTTGTCATTAAACACCACTTCTGTAGCTGCCATGCTAGTAGCCACAGTATTGGTATATAAGAGCCAACTAGACTTTCACCATCTCTTAATCTCATTGTACTTGGAGCAAGGTTGGATGACATAGTGGGAAGGAGGAACAAGGACCACAACTTTCATACCCTTGCCAGTATTCCCACAATTGCTTCTGCAGGGAGTGTTGTATTTTTAAATTGACAAGGATGATCAGGTTTAAAGGCCCTATCATTTGCTGGTCATCTGAGCTGGCTGAACCTAAACCTTTCCAAATTGGGAGACATATAGCCTCTTTACTATGGCACTATTACCATGAGCCATCCTGCAGTCAGGCAATTTCACAGCACTGGGGCTGGTGGTTACGTGTGCCTCCACTGACTTTGTAGAAGGTTTAGTGTACGGATTCAAATTTCCTGGCAGAGTAACTTGCTTTGGTCTTCACAAAATGCTCATCTCTGAATGCATTTGTTCAAAGAAACTGAAACCTGGACTCATTTCTCATCTTTATGAAAGGGACATAACAGAGTAGCATTTTGATGGAGGAAAGTATGTTTATATATTTATTGGTCTCAGATCTTAGGAACAGCATGTCTTATAAGTAGGATGAAAACTGTGCATATGCTGATTCTAAGTTGCAGGACAAGAGAAAAAAAACCAATAATAAACACAAAAAACTGTACTCTCTTTCACAACCAACTGGCATAGATTTAAGTTTCCAAAAGCAATATAAGTTACTGATGCATAAACATATTGAGATTAGTCTGTGCTCTGTTTATTTCTGGTGGATTGATGAAAACCATTGAGTGAAGGCCAAGTATCAACCTTAGTCAGCCACATTGTAGTGAAATAATTGCAGCTTCGTTGATCCAACTGAATCCTCAGTCACATGTACTGTCCTGGTAATGAAGTCTCTAACAACCTTTGTTCTTCTTCCACAAAAGGCTGTGGCAAAACAAAATTTAGACCAGGCTGCCTTGAAACAGAATAGAAAGCTAGTTTTATTATAATTTGCAAAAATTAATTCCTTGTGGTTTTTTTTTTTTTTTTT